>AZIM01000865.1:528595-540421 GCA_000516915.1 Ophiophagus hannah
AGTGGGGTGGGGAGGGAATGGGATTTTACCCCAGGAGTGGGGAGGGAATGAGGATTTTACAATATCCTTCCCCTGCCATGCCCACCAAGCCACGCCCAAGCCCACCATGCCCACCAAGCCATATCCACAGAACTGGTAGTACAAAAATTAAATCCCACCATTGCTATGTAGGTATTGTTAATGCCTATTTGTCTATTGATGGCTAATTTGTCAGAGTGCCAGGCTTCTAGAAATTCCTAGCATTTTTAGACTTGCTTGGTCTAGGATGGTCACAATTTCCCAACTGAAACTATGGTTAGGTCTGTCCACATGTTGTGAAATTAAAGAGTTTTGATCATGTCTTCTGACTGCTATGGGTAAGGCTATAGGAGACAGCTTCTATATTTCTATAAAGGGCTCACAATTCTGATTATAGTATGTTAGAAGATTAGTGTTCCTACCTTGCTCATGTTTAAACATGGTACTCATCTATATTCTTATTCAACTGCTTGTTATTTGAAAAATAAAGTTCTCTGGGACAGTGTGAGATGAATGTACACTCCTTCCAGTTGGTTATCATCGCCAGAATGTTTAGTATATAGTAATCTCTAATCAAATGGTGACCTTTTCATGTAGAGTATTATTTACATGGTTTGTTTCACTGAGATCTCATTCTCTTAAAATCACCAGATAGTGAGCGAATGAGCATGATGGGATGACAAATACAGAACTTTCAATATATATATATATNCTTATATCTTGGCAAAACCCAAGAAAAATCCTTCTTTATAAATCTAGATAGAAGATTTTACAAGTCCGCAAAAAGATATTATCAGTTAGAATCTCCATAGAAAATTCCACTGAAGGGCCAAATGTTAAACCAGAAGCATTCCAACCATGAACACTTTGAAGAGTGCATCAAATTATTGTGGGCTTTATCATGCTAAGGAGGATCAATGTCCACTTTGCATGAACAAGGTAACACCAGGAGCAGGAAATTCTAGCAGGGTTCCTGCTATGTTTGGCAAGTAAACATGCAAAGTTGCAGCCCTGCAGAATCTATTCCCATTCTGCCTGGGGCACCAAGTTACTGGCTTGTCCATGCAAAGAGAGGAAAACACAAAACAAGCTTTGCATGCATGTGCCTTATGTTTTCTATGCCTTAGCTGGATGGTTGTCAAAACTGAACTACTGTATTGCTGGCAGGCAACAACAAAATCAGGATTTTCTGTTGCAGAAATTATGAAAATTCTGCAAGCGTATCCATCTATTCAAAATATTTTTTAAAGTTGATTTATTGTAAATTTTCAAAATAAGATCAGATTATGTCATTGTTATATGATTATAAGATACTATCATTGTTGCACTTGAAATATGTATCAATAATTATTAGTGATATAATTGGATCTTGTCCATCCCTAATTAGAAATAAATCATCAGGTTTGGGGGAGGGGTGAGGAAAGGTAAATCACACACATTCATTTATCATTTTATAGGTCAAGAAAATGCAACATTTGTAAACTCTAATTTTAGAACATCTTAGATAACTTTGTTTTTAAATTTGATATGTATGTATGTATGTATGTACGTACGTATGTACGTATGTATGAAAATTAAATCTTATAACATTTAAAATGCTTCTAGGCCTATCTTTTCCTATCTCTACCTTTCAGTCAAAAGATTTATAACTCAAAATGGAAGTCTTCTTTGTTGCACATATTACATTACTATGTGAGAAGATAACAGTGACCAATAAATCAATATAGAAATAGGCAGAAAAACAGAGCTTACTGACAAAATAATTTGATACATCTGGTATAGTTCTACTATTATTCATACAATGTTTCTTAACATTGAATTTTTACTTTATCTGTCATTTTACTTCATCTCTCATATGGTGTTCTTTTGCTAAGGCAAAAATTAAAATAAACATTTAACCTGTCAAACTGATCCTATTCTCAGTCATGTAATATCATAAAACTACTACCGGTACCATAAGCAGTAAAGAAAAAAAAAACCCTGAGGGGTTTAATACTAAATCAATTCAGGACTTTCAGACTGCTAAGATCTACAACCAATATAATTTCACCATTATTATAGCTAATTGTCATCAGCTAATTGTTACATTGCTTTACTGTTTTGTGTATTGAATTCTCTGCAAACAGAATTCAATATACCTTACATATAAAGGTAAAACAGTCCGTCACAACAATACCTCAAAATTTATGAATGGCAAATTGTGTTCTATTATGTGTCAGATAATTTGTAATTTGATTGGATCCATATTAAATAAGCATAATAAAACAGAATATAGAGAGACCAGCTTGGAATGGCAGCATAGAATAACTGATTCAGAATACTACGTATTCTGGTTCATTAAAAATACAATTTGTGTATATATAAAATAAATACATGAGGCTTTTTAAATGAATTGGTTATTGGACTATACTATTATTACTATGGATTAAATAAATGTATATTGTATGTGTGTGTATGCAACACACAATTGTGAGCTGTCCTGAGTATCTTTTCTGTCCAAATAATTAGGAAATGTCATTTAAGACAATTACATTTGTTCTGAGCAGCTTGTATAAGCTAGCCTTAAAAATAATTAAAGCAAGCCCACTGAATAATACTCTTTGTTCCCATAGATAATAAGTATCAATTGCACAGATCAAAGAATGCAAGTCAATTTTACCAAGAAGTATTAACTCCATTTATCTAAATTATATGACTGTCATACACCTATAATTACCAAGCATATTGTTCAACCAAAAACAAACCCTTCCCTGGTACACAAAATGTGGGAAGAAAGTGCAAGAATGAAGAATCTGGTGTTGTACTATTCCTTAGCTATTAATTTTTAAAAGATTACTCAAGTATGATAAATTACATTTATTCAACTTTCAGCCTGTAACAAAAGTTGTTCAGAAAGACCACTGTGGCAAAACCAGCAGGAATTATGGATAAATTGTGTAGAATGGCTTTGTGAGCAAATTGATCTTTGGGATCTTTCCAAAGGACTTTGAACATTGTATCATCTGCTTTTATAAGCATCTGGCTACCTGATTCTTAAATAGGAAAGCCACAAAATGACTTGTTCATAGCTCAACATTCAAAATAATAACAAAGACTTATGTTTATCTGTCACTAAATCCCACTGAACCTAGTGGGATTTACTGTTGAATAAACATAATGAAGCTCACAATTCTTCTGTAAAAGACACCAAAAGCACTTTGCATGCAGTAATCCAACTACCATTGATAAGGAAGAATGAAGATAGAAATAACATAGAGGAAAGGTTTTTCTTATCTATAGATTGAACATTTAATTGAGAAAATATTTTAATTGCAAACCAGTAAAGTAAAATATATAGCGAAGCCAAAAGCTTTTGAGGTAGGACTTTTGCCTTAATTTGAGAATGCTTTTAGCTGATGTATTCTTATATTGTATTTTGCAAAACTAAATGCTAAATCTAAATTTCACAAGCATCCTACAGTAACAAAGCTGAAATCAAGTTGCAGAATCTTTTTCAATCTTTATATCGATTTGATTTAAAATGGTTATATTCGGACACTATAGTTCGCATCCCAAATCTGAAACATGAGATACCCCAAACGATTTTACCCGACACCTTTCAGATGCGTAAAGGTAAGAAGCAGCACCAGCCAATATGTACAAAGGCATCTTTAAAGGATCAGTTCCCTAACGAATTAAAAGAAATTCCTCACTCCTTACACATCTGACCTTGAAGCTAACACCTTGAGGACCTTTCTATCATTTACTTCCTGGTAGAACAACTCCATCGGAGTTTATCCAATGTGAACCGGACCGTCCATCAACATTTAACAAAAATGACAAAAGCCCACGAGTGCTTTCATACGAGAAGGAGAGGGCAAAGAAAGAATGCCCCTATGGAACCCCATTTAGTAACCTACGCGGGGCTCCGCGGGAGGAACAGAGAGGAAGCCTCGTAGAATGTTCAGTGTCTGACGTCAAAAACCCTTTCCCCGATTAAAACAAAAACAAAAACCCTCGAGCAGGGCAGGTAAAGAAGTCGTGGGAATCCACCCCTTTAAGCAAGGGCAGGTTTTCCTGCCGGCTACCCGAGCCCGCATTGCTCTCTTTCAGCTTGCCTATCTCGATCTACATTCTTTGTGACCGAAACCTCATCAGATTTCCAATCTGTTCCCAAGCCCAGTCGGGAAGAGCTTACCCGTTTGCTAGGAGGCTGGGAACCGGAGCATCTGTTGCATTAGTAGCCGCTCTCCCATTGCTAATTAGAACCGAAGACCCAGAAAGCGTGACGGGATGGGTGTGCGTGTAGCGGGAAGGTACAGAGCCATTCTCGCTCCTCTGGTTCCTGCTGCAGCCCCCTCACAGGAACTGAAAGCTGACACATCAACAAAGATGGCTGCCACGGGTTTCCAGAGCAGCTTCATTGGAGAGGCGGAGTGAAGGCGGAGCGAGATCCGATTAACAGCCTGCAAGTGGGTGGAGAAAGAATCCTGAATAGGCCTGGGTTAATTCCTCGGTAGCAGCCCGAAAGCTGCATCTCGCCATTCATCGGGCTGTTGCGATTTATGCCTAGAAAGATACGACAGCAGGGGAGAAGCGGTCTCCCACTGGTACCAGACTGGTTGGAGGAATCGGCCCTGCCTTTTGATGATCGCGTGGGTTTCGAGGATTAGATCCGTTGGCTGAATGAAACTACCGATTTTTAACCTCGCCATTGAGAGAAGCTGCCGTAGCTCGTGGAGATTGGAAAGAGATTGGAGTCAAATCACAGCGTTTACTTACTGCAACGTAGTTCACGAACAATAACGCTGGAGCGTCATCTTAGCAAGAGCCTGGTATTCGTAGATTCCGGGGAATCTGCTTCTAGAGAGGCACCAAACTCGTAGAAGTTGAAGTGATATTTCGAGATTAGCTCACATGCTGAAGCTTTCCAATCATGATTCGAAGAAATCCATGTGCCCGACACCCATGTTGTATATTTAGCACGAAGTTGGAACTGCTTTTCTTGATGACTCGCTTTTTGGAGCGATTCCAAGATAACTATATACAGTACAGGCAGCTGGTGTTTCTCACACTAGCACATGTGCAATTAGGGAAAATCCACTCGGAGCCAATTTATCCTGCAAAGTAGCAATAGTAACTTCTCCCGCAGGTGTCTACATTCGTCTGCACGCACTATCATGTAGCTGAGATCTCCTGGCAGCAGCTTTAGGATCTTGCACATTCAACCAGAGTTTTCTGCACCTTCTGGTGGGTGAGGTATATATGGCCCAATGATCTTCAAAGGAGCAATGTGTTGCAGCAATTGGGTATTCCTATTCTATAGCTGCATTCATGCCAGGACTACCATCTTTCCCAGTGGGTAGGCACCAGCCACTTCTATAGGACTCACTTGCATGAGGGAGAGACACAGGTACCCCAAAGTTCTTTTCTTTTTTTTAAAAAATGCTTAGGTTGAATATTATGGCAGGAAGACACAACTACAAGCCACATTTTTCATTTTCTCAATGCCAGCTATTTACTTTCCACTGCTGATATAATAATTATTCTTAAATTTATATACTGCCCAATTCCCAGCAAGTGTTTTGTTGCTCAGCAAATATTTTGCTGCTTCTTACAAGTTACTATTACGTTTCTGTCATTTTGTTTCTATCTAAAACATGCAAAATATGTTCTTCTATTTTCTTTCTTTCTGGTCTTGGAAAACTTTTAATTTTATTATGAAATTTATTTGCTGTCCATCTTGTTTCAAAGTGACTGGGAGGCTTACATTATTTTGTAAACCCAGCAACCTTAATTCTTGCTTATTGTAACCTTTTGTTTACTTAACAGTGCTTAATATTTTCAGCATTTATCCCTCATTGTCTCTTCCCTATCAAATGATTATACTTAATTTGTGTGACTAAATTAACTAGTTCCTTTCTTTCATGTCTACATTTGTGATTAAACCACGAGATTCTGGTTTCAGTCATTTTCTTTGCCCTGGTTTATGCATCAGATGTAAGATTGCCTTTATGCTTGGATTTGATTTTTAGGTAAGAGATGGGCTCTGGGGTAAAGAAAGAATATGATGTTCTTAGATATAGTGTTAAAGTATTAAAATTGATGGTGAAAGAAGTTCCTGCTTATTTACTTTTTCACCTTTTTCTCTTTTCTCTTTTTCTGTTCATATTTTTAGTAGGTTATATTTGTTTTTATTCTTTTGATAATAAAATTATCAAAATAATAAGACTGGGAATGAGAGATAGGTAATATTATAAAGTCACAGTTGAAAAAAATATTTTGCTGGGACATATCATATAATGTGATTGAATACAAGATGGGAAACACCCACAAAAACTGACAAAAAACATCAACTACTACTTCTGCCCAAATAAGAGGAATGAAAAAACACTAGATTTTACATTGTCAAATAATAGCTGGCGATTTCAGAAGATGTCACCATGAAAAGTGGCAAATATTTGCCACTTTTCTAAAATACAATCATTCCTATGATTTGAGAGGAAGCTGGAAGAAGATAAAACCACACAGATCCTTGTTGCATGCAAAATGCCATGCAACCTGTCAAACAAACATTAAATCACAAACTACATTCATATACACAGAATGTTGTGGTGAAGCAAAAATATCTTTTTCATTAGATTTAAAATAATTATGCATTACAAATCACATCATCTGTAGAGATCATGGATCTGATATTTCTTTGGTGTGCCATAGAGTAGAAATTGCATTCAAGCCTGTTTTGCAAGAGATCTACCTAAAATCATTCTCAATATACAAAACAGAACAGAATAACCTAGTCAGAGGGGACCTTGGAGACCTTTTAGTCTAACCTGCTCAAGCAGGAAATCCTAATACTATTTCAGACAAATCTTTGTCCAATCTTTTCTTAAAAACCAGTGTTGAAACACCCATAACTTCTGGAGGCAAGTTGCTCCACTGATTGTTCTGTCAGGAAAATTCTCCTTAGTTCTAGGTTGGTTCTGTCCTTGATTAATTTCTATTCATTGCTTCTTGTCCTACCTTCAGGTGATTTGGAAAATAAGTTGACCCGTTCTTCTTTGTGGCAGCCCCTCCAATATTGGAGGACTGTTATGGTATATTCTCCAGTCCCCTAATCATCTTGCTTTTCTCTGCACTTGCTAGCGTCTCAATCTTTTTTATATCATGGCAATGAAAACTGGATGCAAGATTCCAAGTGTGGTCTTATCAAGGCGTGTGATCTTTATTCTATCCCTCTGTCAATGAAGCCTACAACTGCTTTGGCTTTTTTGGTAGCTGCAGCACACTGCTGACTCATATTTGATTGTCCACTGGGATTCCAAGATCCCTCTTGCAGTTACTACTAGCAAGGTACCACCTATCCCAGGGGTGTCAAACTCGCGTCGTCACAGCATCGTCATGTGGTACTTGACTTTTTCCCCTTCACTAAAGGTGTGGGCGTGGCCAGCGTGTGATGCATCCAGCTTGTGGGCCGTGAGTTTGACAGCCCTACTTATACCTGTGCATTTGGTTTTTCTTGCCTAAATGTAGAAATCTTACTTTTCCCATCATTGAATTTAATTAGATAGGCCCATTGTTCAACTCTTTCAAGATCCTTCTGTATCTTGAGCCTATCTTCTGGAGTACTTCTGTATCTTGAGCCTATCTTCTGGAGTACTGGCTTGAGGTTGTCTGCAAATTTGATGAGTTCCCCTTCTATACCCTTGTCTAAATCATTGATGAAGATATTGAAGAACACTGGGTCTAAGACAGAGCCTTAGTACCCCACTGCATATTTCCCTCCATGTAAATGCAGTTCCTTTGAGTGCAGTTGGTCAGCCAGTTACAAATCCAACCAGTTACAAATCCATTGAGTGCAGTTGGTCAACCAGTTACAAATCCATCTAGTACCGATAATGTCATGCACAGAATAAGGCATGAGTCACATTGATTTTTGGTTCCATTATGTGGTAATGTGGCCAAAAATGTGGCTTCTGATATTTGTACATGAGTCTATTATTACAGCAATATATTTATACTGCCATCATTGTAATCACTGATTTATAAAATGGTAAAGTCCATGTATATGCAAGAAATAGTACTTAAACCAATACTTCCAGATGTAGTCCAGGAATTTTTTTAATAAATATTGGTAAGCAAAGAGGGCTAAATCATGAGGAACTCATCCTTACTAGAATATTGAAAGCTTTCGTGGTTAAGAAATTATTTAAAAAACCATGCTTCTGTGGACCCACATTTTTGCACAAAGGTGTTCCAAAACATAAGATCCATAATTATAATGTTTTAGTTTCTGGTCATATTTTTACATGACATTAACTGAATCATGATTACTGACTTACCATTATTTTTTATGTTTCTATGGTACATCTTTATCACACAGGATGAGATCAAAATGCATGTTAGGGTAAAATGAGGTTAAATAGTTTGGGATTCAGTGTCGTGTGGCTATAGTTCATGGTGTTAGTTATAGTTAGTTAAGTTGCCTAGTTTATTTTGTGAGTTCATACAGTTCACCAAACCATTAACTAACTCCCCTAGCTGGGTTAGTAAAACAGTAGGTTGAAATATGATAGGACTAGTTTGTGGTTTCCTATGTTGCATGAATCTAAAACACTTGGTTACTTCAATAAATTGCAGGCTAGCAAGTTGTATAAAAATTAAATTGAGGTTCAAATTCTGCAAGAGAACCTGCAAGCACAACTTTCTTAGGAAAAAAAAAGTTATTTTGGATTAAAAAAAAAAACCCGAAGAACTGGGCTCAGATATGGGACTATTTAATGACCTAAACAGATTACTTTAGTACTGCAATTACTAAAGGAGATTAAATGCCCGGGACCAAACAGAACTTGCTTCGTAAGAAAAAACTGCCAGCACTCAAATAATTAGACATGTTCAATGTAACCTATACACAGCACTCATAGTTTAGCATTTGACAAAAATCAGCATCATTGTACTATTGTACTGTACAAGTATTTTAGGCACAGGAAGTGAGATGGGATGTTCAAATCTCGTGCAAGAAAATATGTAAACCTAAAACACAACTACCGTACAGCCCAGGTACCAACGGAGCCAATATGAAAAGGCTTTGCATCATTGAGGAAATTTAAATGAAGAAAACAACACATCTTGCAAACACGCAGCTCAACGTAGGGAACAGCCCGCCCCCCCCCGGCCTTTTCTGCAGACTCTCCGTGTCCGCCGGTTATACAGGTGGTGCATGCGCTCTGGCGATCACGCGGTGTGGAGAAAAGGAGATGAGGCTGGACGTCTGGAACGAAGCCTTGTTGCGTTCGGATTAAATAGCCAAAAAGGCTGTTGGAAACACCGCGCGGCCCTTGATTTTTTTTGGGGGGGGAACGCGGGGAGAGTGGCGGGTTCTGCTTCCAAAATAGCANNNGAGTGGCGGGTTCTGCTTCCAAAATAGCAAATGTAAGCTCCCACCCTTTCGCTTCCACTTCGACTTTGGGAGGTCGATTGCATTAAGCTCGCCCAGGACTCCTGGGCGAATGCTTTAGTTCCAGTCTGGATTTGTGGCCGGCTGAACCACAAATGGCTAAGTCTTTTCAATGTGGGTTGTAGATGTTGTGCCCTTTAGTTTTGGACTACATTAGCACCTTGCGCGAGCTCTAACGCAGTGTCTATGTTGGGAATGTAAGGTTTGTTGTAAAAGTTAAGTGTTTTGCGGCCAGTTGTGATATAAGGCATTTATTGTGTGTGAACTCGCTTCCCTTCTCACTCCGCGCCATTTATAACTAGAGTTGAATGGCCTTCCAAGTTTTCTATCATTTGCTTCTCACACACGAGTCTGAAGGGTGTAATCTGGAGTGCGATCGTGGTTTTTCCTGGGCTGGGTACCCCCGTACTGTAAAGGAAAAAGAGGTAGAGGAGGAGTGTTAGTGTAGTAGATGGATCAGAGGAATGCTAGCCAGACCAGCACTAGGTTTTAATTTCGTGCAATAGGTTTTGTTTTAGCCAAGATGGAATATTAACGTTACATTCTTGAAAAGGAAGAATAGACTAAACAGTAGCCAGGAAACCTATTTGTTTGGACTACTAAGAGTTTTAGTTCTACGAGTAATGGAAGTATTGTAAATCATGTTTCCTGTTAGAGGAGTGGCCTGTAGTTTTCCAAATGACGTATATACAGTATTTTGGTATATTTTGCCAGTATTTACATAAACTGAATTTGTGCGGCTAAGCGATTTCACTGCAGTACTAACATGATACTTTACTACTACTACTACTACTACTACTACTATCTTAGTATGGGAAATACAAATCTAAAAGCACCATAGGTAATGGGATTGCCTTTTGGATTTCTAAATTTCAGTTGAAATATATCCATGTGCCAATATTGTGAGATTACTATATGTGTTGGAAACTTGAGGCAGATATCATGGTACTGTGGTTCTTTAAATTTTAAAACAAAACTGCTTTACAAAGTTTGGAATACTGGGTTGCTGTTTTTTTAAGAACTGTGTGTATTGAAAACATAGGAAGAAAGCTTGTGAAAAAAATGTTAGCTTTGTAATTAACATGTGACTAAACTATCTCTTGTGTAACCTGCAGGCCTTTCTTTTCCTCTACTTCCCTCCAACTCACCCCAGTTTAAATCCTAATCAGTCTAACCCTTCTATGCATCTGATAAAGTGAGCTGCAGCTTACTGTTTAAGAGCTCAAAACCTTTTAATAACTTTTGTTAGTGAAAAGAGTGCTATCAGAACTCTTCTGTGTGCTGGAAGTGGTTTAAATTTGCTAAATTACTTTTTCCACATTTTTTTTCAATGAAAAGGAATATGAGAAACTAAATGTAGAAAATCTGTTTTGCTGGTCCAAAGCATTTAATACAGGATTTGAAAACTTAGTTGTTCCCTTGCATTTTAAAGTATTGTTACAAATATTGTGCTACTTTCTGAGGGGTTGGATGATTTTTTTTACCATGTGTTCTATGCTTAAGAGAAACATTACATATAGAAACATCTGAATTATGTTTAGGAGTTTAGGAATTATGTTTATTTGTAATTGTTTAGCTAATGTGTTTTATTTTACTTTACTAGCTGTTAAATTATCCATGAAATTGTAAGGAATGATTCTAATATAGATGTGTGAAAAATGGAACAAAGGCTTCAGATAAAGGATCTCAAAAGTCCAAATCAGTCGTTGAGAAGTCCCAGCACAAGGCCCAAGTTCAAAAATACAGTACCTGTTGATAATAAAGTACCACCATTGCTCAACAATCTTCCAATTTGTGGACAGGCAAAATTATTTGTTACAAATTGGAATGAAAACAACAACCATGATGGCTATGATCACAAAACTCTTTCATTAAATATGGTTGGAATGGGAATGAAAGGTAAGAAAAAACTCTTTAAATTTAATGTACTTTGTAGTGCTGTTTTCTTATGTCCTTTTTTAATTTTATCTTGTGAGATCTTGAAAAATAGGAATGATATCTTTTGGTTAATTTCATTTATTTATAAGTGTTTGGTTCTAAAAATTGTTTTCCTTTTGTAAAATTGGGTAATTTTATTCTTTTATTATGTAAAGCTCCTCCAGCAAATTCTCTGTTGTTTGTTAACCATCTCCCACCTTCTCAATCTCCAGGGTCAAAGCTCAATGATCCAGAAGGTATGTACATTTTGGTAAGAAAACCAGGTAATTGGAATAAAGGACAAGGTGGTATGCTATAATCTTGTATTCATTCTTTATCTGCAAATATTGGGAATAATGCTATTATTGAATAATAACATTGGACATAATTGTTTCCTTGAATGTTCTGAGCATATGGATTGCAAGTTGGCAAGTTTAAGACTTGTGGATTTCAAC
>AZIM01000866.1:48147-60396 GCA_000516915.1 Ophiophagus hannah
AGATAGATAGATAGATAGATAGATGGAAACTGTAGATGATAGATATATAGATATAGTTNGATAGATAGATAGATAGATACTGTAGATGATAGATATATAGATATAGTTGATAGATATATAGATATAGTTGATAGATATATAGATATAGTTGATAGATATATAGATATAGATAATATATGTATATAGATAGATGATATAAATGATATAGATATAGATAAACACACGCAAATAATACACAGAGAGCTGTAGATTAACAATAGCAAGTTTTTAGGTGGTACTGTTAATCTGGGTTTATTGCTTTTGAAAGGTTGTGCGACAGAGTTGTTTATTCAGCTACACAAATCTGTTCCTTGTGTCTTTTAACAAGGAGGACATTGTGAAGCAGACGTCAACAGTTCTGTCCCTCTTTGGAGCCATTTTCCACTAATTACAAATCAGAGAAAAGGCTGTGTTCATAAACAGTTCAGCCTCAGACTGTTTTTCCAACCGCACTTTCCAAAAAATTAACTCAGTTGTAGCCCTGTGTGAATAATAGTTTTGCCAAATTGTTCAGGAAAGACTTATTGTGAATAATTGTTTTCTTACTGTGCAGAACATTGATGCAAATTTTATGTAACAGTAGAACTCCCTGAGAAATGATGGGTTTGGAAATGCTGTGTAATTTTATTTTCTAAGGCTTATGCCCATAATGATCATGACAGCTCAAACAACTACAGGGAATAAATGAAAAGGATAAAGAGCAGCCAAAAAGAGGGAGGAGGGGGAAACAAAAAGAAAATATATATATATAGTGTGCTGTGTGGTTTTTTTTATTAATCCTTTGGAGAAATATAGGTTACGTTTAATCTTTTTTAAAAAGAATTAATAAGAATAAAAAACAAAGGGAGCATCATTTTTGACTGTATTCCAGCATTTTTTCTGACACAATGTCGTTCCAACATGAGAAGCTTAACTTTGGGGACAAAGGTTCATTCTCTGAGCTTGTGGGTTGGTTTCTGAACATTTCATTACTTGGTTAGCTAACATCTTCAGCAGAGTTTAGGTGATGTCTGTGTTCTTCTGTTTATAAGGGCTTGAGGAGTGGGTGTGTCAAATGAGGCTCTTGCAATGGGTCAGCTGTGAGTCATCAGTGAGTCTTGTGATGGGTCTTGTGATAAGGAGATTACAACAGGTCAGGGTCATTGGGAAGTGAACTGCTGGTGTTGGGGGTGTTGTCTGTGTTGGTTGAGAGTTGGTGCTGTGCTTGGCTGGCTGTACAGTTGATTTGGATTCTGAGGGATTCGTAGTTCATAGTCAGATAAACTTCATATCAATTAAAAACCAGGATCCACGAACATCGGCTAGCAGTCAAACACCACAATCCCAAATCTCTTAATCTCTACCCACACCGACACCAAATTGCACCAGTTCGAATGGAGCAACACAAAAATCATTGGCCACGCTACCACCCACCACACTCATGAATTCATCGAAGCCTGGCACTCCCCAAGCAATTTCACCAATAGACATCCCCAAACTGACATCCCCTAAACTCCGCTGAAGATGTTACCTAGCCTGGTAATAAAACATTTGGAAACCAGCCCCCAAGCTCAGAGAATGAACCTTCACCCTCATCCTACACCTGAGCTATTCACCTCTATTGTACTCTATCTGTTACCAGTTGTATGGGGTTATAGCCCTGGATTTTGAACTCTGGTATGATTAGGGCCCCAGTAGGTGCCAATGGATTAAAACTTCCATGCAACAACCAATCATGCTAATCAGAGACAAAGTATCTAAATGTCTTCACAAACTTATCTAAATGTCTTCAGTCACAGAGTTCTGTAGAAGATTTGGGTGCTTCTCTGGATTATTCCTTCAGGAAAAGTAACCCACATGCAGAGCTGGTCAAATTACATCTCAAGAAAATGTTCTCAGGCAGCCATACTTCACTGAAGGGCAGAATCAATGTGATTTTTCTCACCAGGTATTAGAGTTCCTCACATCTGGTGACCAATGGGCTACAGGACAATTAGGGCCAGCAGCTGCAGAATTACTGGAAGAAAAAGTGTTTACCTATCACAAACATACAAAAATTGAAAACAAAGAAGTAATGACTTGTTATTACACGTTAAACCCAACAAGAAGAGAGTATCTAGAAAAAACACACTAGTTCTGGAAAGAACAACATCCAGTTGATAATGATCCAGTAAATTATTCACAGAAGTGGAGTTGGAAGAACTGAAAACATCTACCCAAGCAAAGAAATTGAATTCTTGAAGTAGCTCAGACTGTAGAAATGAACCAAGGAGGTGGGCAGTAGAGGAAAACATCATAGATATAAATCAAGTACCATCAGCATCGACAAAATCACCATCAGTCAATTGCAAAAGACTGAAAAAAAACATTACATCCTGCTATGATATCTTTAATACCATCAACCAAGAACATCTTCCTATCCCAGATCTTTGGGAAGATTCAATAGGTGGATAAAAATGCCAAATCCAGTTTAAACATCGAGCCGACTGTGCAACCAATCATCATAACAATAACAATATTTCCTGGCTTTGAGACACTTGGCTTTGAGACAACTGACTGTGAAAACACACCTGCTTTGCAGAGTTCAGTCACCATAAGTTATCATTTAAAATGAATTTATCAAACCATAAATGTTGATTTTTAAGATTACAGTGGAACCTCAGGTTGCGAACACTCCTGTTTGTGACCAAATTGGGTGGCAAACAAAAAAATCCACCTGATTTTTGAATCGGGTCATGATTCAAAAATCGGGTGGTGAACAAAATTGGCATGGAAAGATTCCCTTTNCAAATTGGGTGGCAAACAAAAAAATCCACCTGATTTTTGAATCGGGTCATGATTCAAAAATCGGGTGGTGAACAAAATTGGCATGGAAAGATTCCCTTTCTGTGCCGATTTCCCCTTTGGTGCCATATTTTTTTGACTGTGCACATGCACAGTTGGTTGTGCTTCCAGACAAAACCAAATTGGTTCACAACCGGAGTCCGGGAATGGATTACGGTCACAACCACAGCCATGATATTCATTCTGTCACAAATATCCAAAGTGCTTTTTTAGGTATTCAAATTGGCACAGAAGTAGAATGGCAATGAAGAAATAAGCAAATATCTAACCAAAATTGCAATTTGTGGTCTATTTGTTTAGGATTACAGATTGATTTCATAATTCTGAGCACTCTGTTATAGATGTATGCATATGAATATACAGATAGAGATTCAGGTTCAGATATGGAACAACCTATTTTCTTTTAGCCTGTAAAGAACACAAGTAAAAAAGTCAGTCAGCAAACACAGTTTGAATATTATGATGCTACAGCCAAGAAGTGAAAGTCAGATGTTGTTCCTGTACCTAATGTGCTTTCCTTTACTATCTGACTCCCTTACCTGTAGTTAGCCTAATTAAACTAAATAGGGGGACTGTTCTTAATTGGCTCCCTGCTCTATTTAGTAATGCAGATTACACAATTTAAGAAATCTCCATTTCTTAGAATCAAAGGAGACAGTTCAGTACACACTTTTTCTTCCACTCTTTTTGTGAGTTGAGGATCCTAAAAGCAATGTACGCCATTGGCAGCCCTGGAGACTCTGATTCTCTGCAAATATTTATCCAAAGAAATAGACTCAGCAGGTGAAACAAACTTGTACTGTAAGAGGCTTTCTATCCCCGTCCTAACAGATAGAATCTGATCTAGGGTAATCCACTCTTTCTTAGCCTTTTCAGAAACATAACATTTAGAGCAGGGGTGTCAAACTCAAGGCCCGTGGGCCAAATCTGGCCTGAGGGGTACTTAGATCTGGCCTGCAGGGCCACCCTGGAAACAGTGAAGGACTGGCCCATGATGCCTCTGCCAGCCAAAACGGGCTCCCGAGCTCCATTTTTGGCTGTGANNNCCTCCTGCAACCCTCTGCCAGCAAAAAACGGAGCTTGGGAGTGCTGTGTGCTCCATTTTTTCTGGCAGGGAGNGAGGGTTGCAGGAGGCTGTTGCTGCTGAAAACAGAGCTCAAGAGCCCATTTTGGCTTGCAGGCTGCTTAGGCCACCACAGACACCCCCAATCTGAGTGACGTTGATCTGGCCACCCCCATCCCAGCCACCCGAGGTCAAACACAATCCTGATGTGACCCTCAATGAAATTGAGTTTGACACCGCTGATTTATTTTAGAGCATTTGAGGTAATAAATTCCAGCTAGAAACCCACATGAAGTAAATGGGAGCTAAATGATGGTAATATTGTAACCAGAGCTAATATATGCAAGAAAAATTTTGTGACTTTGCTTACAGATATAAAGAAGAGTAATCTTTAAGGCTGTGGGAGGGCAAATCAATTCAAAAGACATTTTCTCAGATTACAATTTGAATCAAACCTTTGAGGTGTAGAACTAAGACGACGGACTTTGAATTGCATTGGAGAGATTCAAAGCCCCTTTAAGATGTGATTGACATTAGAGGTTTACCCCAGCTCGGTGGAGTTTCAGGGGTTATTGCTCTTCTCTTCCTTCCACCAATGGACAAATCTGAGATGGGGAAGAAGTTGAAACTGTCATGGGATTCTGATAATAATGTGAATGTCAATGAGCAGGCCAACACAGCTGCCAGTCTAGAAAATTAAGCAGTCAAAAGCTAGTAGTCTTTTCAGTCTTTAGAGGAACTCCCTTGTTGAATGGTTTATAAAAAATGTGTCTATATCTCACTCCAAAACATGGAACATGACATTGTATTAATTAAGTGGGAACTTTTCTATAATGACCTTATAGGCTGTTGTGCAGCTTTCCTCAATTTTTTGTTATCTCTATCTTAAAACAGGTAACAAATCTGTATATTGTTGTTCAACCTTGAAGCTACGTGGCCAAAACTTTCTGGGATTATTATTCTAAGAAGGATCTATCATCCTGCTTTTTCTCTTTTTAATCAAAGAAGGAGGAGCTGCAAATTTGGTCTGCCCCCATCATTGGTTATGGCTGAATCATTTTATCAAATCCCCCAAAGGTTTGAATAAAATCTTCATTACCTTTGAATCAAAAATTCAGATTGAATCTTGTCAAATTTTCAATTTGAATTACATGAAGACTGATCTGCATTATGTGTCATCTATCTATCTGTCTGTCTATCTATCTATCTATCTATCTATCTATCTAATCTCTCCACCTACCAACCTGCCTATTTATACATTGTAGACTAACTATAATTGGGAAAATAATACATGAACATAGATTGGAATGGAAATGTTTTTCCTTCCACCAGTATAGTTGCATCTCTTTGTTTTCATTTCAGTCTTGCTTGCAGGAGACAGCATTCTAGATATAACTAAGGTTTGGTTCTAGACCAAATTCCCAAGGTTGCAGGTCAGTTCCCATATTGAGGCTCCCATAGAGTGAAGGCTTTTTAATGCAGTAATTCCTCCCCTTCTTTTTGTTTCTGTTAGACAAAAGATTGGATGGGTCTATTAGAATAAGAGGAATGCAATACAATGCCTTGATGGTTGCCACAAAAACTGTGCGGTATTGAAACAAAGAAGTATTTCCATAGTAATGAAGATAATGGCACCTATTGGTATATCCAGTCATCTCTGAAGCATCATCTGACAATGTTGGTCCAAGGGCCCATGTATTGTCATCTAGTATAGGAAAGATCCTTGTATTGTTTTTTGCTAGATCTTGACCACACCTGAATTTTGAGATAGTCCTTAGTCACATAAATCAATTCAGCATAATCCCTTATCTCCAGGGGAAGCATTACAGTTACAATATTGAGAGTGAATTATCCACAGAAAGAGAACATTCTACAATATTGAGAGCGAATTATCCATAGAAAGAGAACATTCTTTGGGCCTTATTAGAAAGAAGAAAAACTCAGTCAAGCCACTTCCTGCCAACTGCCCAATGAGAAGACTCTCTGAAGAGAGAGGGAGGAAGGGAGAAAAATGCATCAGAGAAGCAAGCTTTCAGCTGCTGTTCCTCCTCCTGCCACAGTATTATTATTTACTAACTCCTCATGAGGAAAGATCATAGGAGCTGGTTTTTAAATAAGATTAGCCGTATTTCAATTTTTGGTTGTTTATATAGCTTACAGGCCATTTGGGAAGCGTATTACCCTGAAAGGCAGGATAAAATTATAAAAACAAATAAATACTGAATCTTCTCACAGCAAAGCTTTCAAGGTTGAAGGCTGGAATGATAATTCAGTATTTTCTAGAACAAGTAAAAAAAAGTGAATGTGATAGACAATGACTGTGAATTATCCAGTAGAGGTAGTCCTCGACTTACAACAGTTCATTTAGTGACCATTCAACGTTACAACAGCACTGAAAAAAAGTGACTTATGACTATTTTTCACACTGTTGCAGCAGCCGCGGTCACGAGATCAACATTCATATGCTTGGCAACTGACTCATATTTGTGATGGTTGCAATGTCCTGGGGATACATGACCCCTTTTTTCAACCTTCTGACAAGCAAAATCAATAGAGAAACCAGATTCATTTAACAACCTGCGTTACTAATTGAACAACTGCAGTGTTTCACTTCACTGTGGCAAAAGAGGTTGTAAAATGAGGCAAAACTCGCTTAACAAACATTTCACTTAGCAACAGAAGTTTTGGCCTCAGTTGTGTTTGTAAGGTGAGGACCAGAAGTGGTATTCAGCAGGTTCTGACCAGTTCTGGAGAACTGGTAGAAGAAATTTTGAGTAGTTCAGAGAACCGGCAACCTCTGACGGATTTTACAGTATCCTTGCCCTGCCACACCCACCAGGCAACGCCCATAGAACCGGTAGTAAAAAAATTTGAACTCCACCACTGGTAAGGACTACCTGTATTTCAGAAAACATGAACTGCTTAGTTTTTAGAACAGGTGGAACTGCTTCCCAAACTGAGTGCAGGATGTTAAGCACAAAGTTAATGAAATAATTTCCTCTTATGGGCATTCAAAACCACCATTGTACTTAACAATTTAGGCACTGCAATCATCATTGTTAGTAGAATCTCTATCTTATTTCATACACAAAATCTCTATTTTTCTTAATAGCACCTGTCCCAATGTTGCGTTAAAGTTCAGAAAGCAACTATCAGTTTATAACAGGTCTGATGGCCCACGATATACTATTTAATGCCAAATTGCTTTCCTGTAGTGACATTGATGCTGGAAAATGATTAAATCATTACTGATGATCAATACCTAAATACTTTATGGTTGTATGGGCACAATAAACAGGAATAATAGTCAATGTGATTTTGAAGGTTGTGCATCAAATAGTTTTGCATGACTGAGAGAAAATTCCATCCAAGTGTGTTACAGATACATCAAGAGATAAACCCTGGCATTATAAGCACTCTTTCTTTATCTTTATACATAACATTTGGCTTATCTAATAATATTTAATGCATTATTTTTACTAAGATATCATCTGAGATCATGTTTTTGCGGAAAATAAGATTAAAGAAACTACAGGCTCAAAAGTAAGAGTTTCCAAACAAACTCATATGTAGACAACTGAACAAAAATAGTGAAGATTATGACTATGCAAGTGTAACAAATCCTGCTAATTTAACATTGATATATACAAAGTTCAGAGGAATTCAATGTTATTTGATTGATTTATTACCACTGCAATGTATATAATTAAAATCAGGTCATTGCAATAGTGTATCCTTGATATTTTTTGACCAGCGTAACAGTATGCTAAATGTTGTTAGTGTCAATTTTGAGCATAAGTTTACCATTAGAAAGGTGGAGAAAGCTACTACTGGAGTTGTATACTGATACATATCCTTCTATCATTTATTTATATTACATTTTATAGGTATCTATGGAGATTCTCAGTCATCCAGGTCATGGTTGTCCCAAAGATACTTTTTCAAAAGGCAACTAGACTTTGTTTTTCCTTGAAAACATTTGGCTTCTCATCCAAATTGTGTCTGAAGCTTCCTGGATGAGAAGTGAAATGTCTTCAAGGAAAAACAAAGTCCAGTTGCCTTTAGAAACAGTAACTTTGGGACATTTTTATGGGTGGCATAAAAATTAAATCAATCAATCCATCTTCTTTGGCTGCCCATCTGGAAAAAAGCCCAAATGCCATTGGTGAAGCACAGAAATTCTGCAAGGCTGGAGACTTTCTAAGAGTCTTTCTAAGACAGTCTTTCTAAGAGACTTTCTAAGACAGTGAATGGCTGGATCTTCAGAAACATATAAATACTAAAACCTTCAGATTTCGTTTCAAGTAAAAGGTGAACCAAATTTCATCCACCAATGAAAGTAGCAGCATAAAATTTTAGTCTGGAATGTATTTATTTATTTATTTGTATCCCATCTTTATTTTTTACAAATAAGGCAGAAAACCTATCTAACACACACCTTCCTCCTCCTATTTTCCCATCAACAACCTTTGAGGTGGGTTGGGTTGAGAGACAGAGGGAACCAAAGTCACCCAGCTAGCTTTCATGGCTAAGGCAGGACTTGAATTCACCATCTCCCACTTTCTAACCTGGTGCCTTAATGACTAGACCAAACCGGCTCTTAATGAAATATGACTCACAAATGGAAAACAAAAATTGGATATCTGAGTTTTAAGAGATTTGGCATGTTTCATAGGCATGTTTATTTCTGTCCATTCAAGTCAGTTTTTAATTCCTGAAAATTTCCTGAAGTTTTCTTGGCAAGGATTTTTGGAAGTGGTTCCCCCTTTTTGTTCCCTAGGGTTGAAGAGAAGGTGTCTGGACCAAGGTCACCCAGCTTGTTTTGTGCCCAAGACAGAACTAAACCTCAAAGTCACCTGGTTTCTAGCTTAGCACTTTAACCACTACATTAACTGGTTCTCTGGACTACTATTATCACATTAAAATAAGCATAAATGTCCATTTTAAAAGCACATAAATAAAGCAGAAATCATCTCTCCATCTTTCTACTGACAAATGTTATTATTCCCTCAGTGAGGCACTATCTTGACTTGGTTATGGGGCTTTTGTGCTCTGAGGAAAATGGGGAACTATGCCAGAAATTCAACCATACTGGACTGGTCTCATCAGAGGAGTCGAAGAGGGTGCCTCCCATACAAAATATATGGTGAGATGTAAATTACAGAAACCCATCCTGGCTTTGCTGTCACCCAGGTCATTATTATGATTTGTCACACAGACAGAATTTGGCATTTTTATCCAGCTATCAAATCCTTCCCAAGGACCTGGGATAGGCAGGTGTTGATGTTTGACGGTGTGAAAGGTATTGTCACAGGATGTAAGCAGATCTTTGTATTTTGTATTTTTTTTCCCTCTCCAGATCTTTCTCTTTTGTTCTGCTGCCTCCAAGTTAGTACTATTATTATTATCATCATCATCATCCATTTGTAATAGTTTATGAGAACCCATTTTTTTCAGCCAAGAAAATTGTTTTGAAGCCCCTCTTCCTATTCTTTCCTAGCTTAATACATTTAGCTCAGAATAAAATTCTTGAGGGGAAAAAAAAACCCTTCTTGGCAGCATAAAAGTCCTTTGTTGGAGCTTTTGAACTTTCTAGATGCGGACTACAAAGGGTTCTGCAGTCTGTCTTCTGCAGAACAGAAGCATTCGCCCATTTTGGATCTTGATATAGAGGATATATTACGGAGTGCCTATCAAAAGGGTTGTGAACTTTGATGGAAATCAGAGGTGAAACAGGTGGTTCAAATATTTGGTCTCAAAAGTCCTATGCTTATGTATTTTTTTTTCTCTTCCCTTGTAACGGGTTCCTACAAAGGCAACAATGAAAGTCACATTCTGAATTCCGTTCTCCATTAAAAACCCTTTTAAAAAGGCCTTGAGCACTCAACATTTTGCAGGGTTAATTAAACCACACTTTTTTTTTTTACTCATATTGGAAAACAATAACCATGTCCCTAATTTGTACGCTAACGATGTTTCCTCAAGAACGACCCTTACCAAGTTTGGAAGCTTGTGGGCATCCTTAGTAGAAAGCAAAATCTTTTTTTTTCCCCCTTTCCTTCACAAATTTATCTCCTAAAAATTTGCAAAGATTATTTTCAAACCCAGACTCCCTGATAAATAAAAATAATAAAATAACAAAAACGTTTTCTCATTTCTTCAGAAGAAACACAGAGTACAAGTGAGGCAAGAACACAGCCACTGCAGCTCCTATGAACCCTTTTAGGTATGATCATACATTTATTCTATTTCTAAGAAGTTTTTCTTTTCTTTTTTTCCTTTTTTTAAAATATGAAATTGTTAAATGGGGCTTTCAATTATATAATTCTCCAAAGCACTCTCTTCTGAAAAGAACCCTTTTTTCATGTATATAATACCTTGATGTAACTAGAAAAATGAAGCCAGGTCTACAGTACACAGATTTTAGATTATTTCAATACTGTGCCTATGTATTTGGATTTGGGGTTGGTGATAATGGTCTCCTAACCTTCCTCTAATTAGCTGCCCATAAGCTTTTTCCTTCTCTTTCGCTTTTCTCTTGTTTCTATGGGAGGTGGGGAGGGACAGGGAAGCAACAGTAATTATCATAGCTTTTTTCCCCCGGTTGCCTTGCAGATATCTAGATGACAAAACCCCATTTAGAAACTGTTTTTCTGGTCCTTATATTCCCTTTTTGAATTGATAAGCAACAGAAAGAAAGAAAAATTAGGTAAATAACTGATTTGCTACTTTTTTCCAATGTGTGTCAGCTACAGAAGATTTTTTAAAAAGTCAGGATTTCATTAGCAAGTTTATATGAAACGGCGTTTCATACGTAGCCCCAATTTTTAATTTACATGTTTTGCTTTTAGACTTACTAGTTAAGGTTTCAAATTATTGACATTCCAAATTCTTTGAAACTGTAATTTGTGATACATTAAATATCTCTGTCTTTCTACATATCTTTGAGCTGGGCAAGGTTTTTTTTTTTCAATAAAAAAAAACACTGCTCCACTTTAGAGACAACATCTTGTAAAGCCTTTGAGGAAAGTTCTGGTTTTTAATTCTAGATACATTAAAACTTCAAAACCTAACTATTGGGGATGGAACAAAGCAGGGGTGTCAATCTTGGCAATTTCAAGACTTGTGGGCTTCTCAGAATTGCTCAGCTAGCCATGCTCATTTTCCTGTGTCCTTCGAATGGATATGACTTTTAGTCAGAGCTCTGGTGTACAGTAAAATATTCTTTTATAACAACTTGGCTTATAAGAATCCAATCCACCACACAGATTCACAAAACTAACGGACCCAAATGGTGAGTATTTATTTATTGAAGAAACAGAAATCATTTTTATTCAATAACAATAATTTGTTTGAATAGTGTATTTTGATAGGTATTTCATAAATAATAAACTATAGATGCAAGGATTAATGTTGAAAGGGTTTTCATTGTCAATTCTCTGGAGAAAGCATCATTCTATACTGAATGTTTGATCACAAGAAAGCCATACAGATTTGATTTGTTTAACTTTTTTTATTAAAAAAATTACATAGCAGGAACAGCTTAAAGCACAATTGTACCCTGAATGCAAAAAGAAAATAGATAACAAATGGAGGGGAAACTTTTCCAGGCTGAATTACCTGCACTTTTCAGAATATAGGTAGTCCTCAACTTACAACAGTTCATTTAGTGACCAATCAAAATCACTGAAAAATGTGACATGACTATTTTTCACACAATCGTTGCAGCATCCCCATGGTCACATGATCAAAACTCAAATGCTTGGCAACTGGCATGTATTTATGATGGTTGCAATGTCTCAGGTTCATCTTTTGCGACCTTCTGGCAAGCAAAGTCAATGAGGATGCCAGATTCACTTAACAACTGTGTAACTATCTTAATAACTGCAGCAATTCATTTAATCCCTGTGGCAAGAAAGGTCATAAAATAGAGCAAAACTCACTTGACAACTGTCTTACTTAGCAACCAAAAATTTGAACTACATTGTGGTCATAAGTTGAGGACTACCTGTATGAATCTAGGGGCTGAAACATAAAAGTCAGATTTGCATTTGGATTAAGTTCTTCGTTTAAAAAAATATATATTTAGATATTCTCTAACATTACAGCATTTCTGTGGAGCTAAAATTTAATCCATTCTAGACTGTCCACATATGGAAGGGATTGAAGATGATTGAACAGATCTTGCAATCCACTCTAGATCAGCACAACTTTGAAGATTTGAGCATATCCCAAGTTTGTAGACCAGGGGTCTCCAAGCTTGGCAACTTTAAGACTCATGGACTTCAACTCCCAAGCAAAGCTGGCTGAGGAATTCTGGAAGT
>AZIM01000866.1:195404-206364 GCA_000516915.1 Ophiophagus hannah
ATGCAAAGGATTGGACATTAAGAAGAACCTTGTCATAACTGTGAGTTGACAGGATGCCTGATGAACCAATAAAAAAGGCTTTGTATGGATGCTTTGTGGAGTTGATCTGTCTGCTTTATGCCATCCAGACATTAATAAACAGAACACCCAATATTGTCTGCCTTAATTGGAAATGTGGTACAAACTGATTATTCTCATTTTCAACAGAAAGGATCAGAAGATTGAAAACGTAATCTTTGTGTTGGCATACACTCCTTTAAAACAAAGCCTCTTCCTGCTAGTCGCATTTCTTTTACCTTCATTGCTAGGTACAGCTTCTCAGCAAAGAAAGCCGGCTTGCTTACAGCACATTTCACTAGAAATGAGAAAGAACCAAGATTATTTATGAACCATAGATTAACAAAAGCAAAGTGCAAAGAAAGAAACACACTGTATTTTTCCAAAGATTGTGATCTCATGAATAATTACACATTAAGTTATATATAGCTAACAAAAGAATTGTGGCAGAACTGGGCAGAGAAGCAGGAAGAAAAGAAACCTCTTTATGACTTTAAGAAATAACCTTGAACTGCTTAGTAAAGTTTTATCCTAAAAGTTAAAACACAGCTGGCAAAGGAAAGATAAAACAGATGCGTGCTCCTTTGTTTTGTTGATACAACTGAATATTTTCCAAAGTTAATTCACATTTATTTATTTTTTATGTATTCATTCATTTAAAAAAAACACCCATAAAATATTTTTATTGCTTTCTCAGATTTACCAGTTTTCTTCTGGAAGTGATTGTATAATAATAAGATAGGACTCTGTCTGTTTTCATACTTTTGCATGTACCAAAGCTCACTTATGGAATGACAAAAATTTAACAAAACATAATATAATACTTTGTTGTTATTAATGTCACTGATTGACAATGCAGGGTAATCTCTAAGGCTGCTATGCCCTCCCCAGTTTCAAGGGTAGTGTGTAGGACTGCAGCCTTATTAACCTAAGAAGCAAATTAATTTGTTTCTATTTTTATTAGCTGCTCCACTCAAACAAGTGAGACTGGGTGGAAAAAACCCCAGCAAAAACACACATACAAAAATGCAAAATAAATACACAGTCAGCAGCTGAGATAAAAGCAATAATAACTGGCAATAAAACCATATTGTGGCCCAAGAGACATGCTGACCTCCATCCCCAAGGACACGAGGGCATTCACAAGCCTTCAGGGCCTTGTAAAAAGTCAAAAGGGTCAGGGCCAATCTGATCTCTGAGAGAATAACATTCCAGAAGGCATAATCTTGCAATCAAATTTAGGAAGGAACACCTTTCATACAGATGAGGGTTACATACCAATTGCCGTCAAGCAATTCTCAATGTCTCCTTTCAGCTCGAGGTCCAGAACTTTCTCCATGTCATGTTTGCTGTAGCTCTGGTATCTCTTAAAAACTGAAAACAAAGAGGATAATTTGGAATAGATTGTTCCCCTAACAAGTACACAGGATATGATTATTCTGCATGTATTTAATAATTTTCCCATCTATCAGATTAAGATTATAATCTGCTGTCAGCTTTCAGAAGGGACAGAGACCATATGCAAGTCTTCTGGGAGCTATACAGTAATCCCCGGATTACAAGCATTCCCTTAGCAAACATTTGAAGTTACACGATGAGCGCCCCCTGAGGGTTTATGAACAACTCCCAAAACTACAAATCTTGCAGCACCACAGCAGTTGTTCGCCCTTACAAACAACCTCAGAGACTCTGCAACATTCATCCTGCATGTTGCCAGCTAAAATGGAGCTTCTGAGGAGTGAATCCGCCCCTCCGATACTCCATTTTGGCTGGCAACATGCCAGACTAGGCCTGTGGAGGCCCAAACAGAGTGTCAGAGTGGCACATGCAGCTGAGAGGCTGGAGAGGATACTGCTTGCTAGATCTTCACAATATAAATGACCTGGCACGGCAGGTTGGGTGGGGTGGAAAGCAATTGTGGGGAGCATGAAATATTTCAGTGGGTTGGATGCCTTGGGTGGTCTTAGGCAGGTGGCCTGTTCCATCACTACCCCCGCCATGGCCTTCCTCACCCTAAAATACCTCATGTGTACTTAACAAGCCTCACATTTGATTAGCAAATGTGTGGGCGAAAGGAGGGAGTGATCCTGTTCAAGGTACGAGATTCACTCCCACAAATCCCCAGGTTATGAATGGATTGGGCAGGCTCCATTCCATTAGTAACTCAAAGATTACCTGTACCCACTCCTGGAATCTCCCATTATGCGAGTTCGACTTAAATAAAAAGGGCTGCACACTCCATTTCTGGATTTAAATAAAGGTTTTCCTCGACATACAACCACAATTGAGCCCAAAATTTCAATTGCTAAGCTAGACAATTGTTAAGTGAATTGATGCACCACTTTATGACCCTTTTTTAAGTGAATCACTCCAGTTGTTAAGTTAGTAAATGAATCTGCTTCCCCATTGACTTTGTTTATCAGGAGATTGCAAAAGGTGATCAAATGAGCCCAGAACACTGCAGCTGTCAGAAATACATGCCGCCAAGCATTTGAACTTTGATCACATGATCATGGGATGCTGCAATGCTCACATGTGTGAAAAAAGCACATTTTTCAGTGCTTTTGTAACTTTAAAATAGTCCTTAAATGAATGGTTGTTAAGTAGAGAACTACCTGTGTACTAATTTTAGCAGGTTGTCCATTGTGCAGCAGAATAGCTTTGGTTAACCCTTCTTCAAATCTCACAAATAAATCATTACATAGTATTTTTTGGCATATTTTTTAATGCTATTAAGACATTTCTCTTTAAAATAAAAGCATTTCAGTTACATGTTTTCTTCTTACCTCTTCGAAGGTGCATGGGACTTCTGGTAGTGAGAATTTCAATGAAAGTGTTAACATCGGTTCCTTTTTTTCTCTCTCCAGCCTCATATAATTTCTATGACAATGAAAGAAACCATTTCGAGAGAGAGATTCCAAAATATTAGATATATAATAATTGAATTCAAGCAAAAGACTTTGTAACAGCATTCTTTTCAGAAGGTGTCAACTTGACCTCCAACTGCAGATGAAAGGCTGAGAAACAAACCATTTACTGTGATTATAACCAAGCAAAATCTGAACTCCAAAATTTTCAGCCCCATATCTCACACTCTTCACCGCTATATTACCTCTCATATGGGGGTGACTCTGAAAACTCAGTGATGTGTGTTAAGTCTACTCCAAAGAAACTCTTTCTTGTTTCAGGTACAATAGCTATCATTTTGTCAGTAAAAAAAGAAGAGTTTCCTTTGATCAGCTGATGGCTAATTAACAAATAAAGACGTCATTTACGTTCATATATTCCTCCCCAAAATTCAGTAGTTATTGATACTAATTTAATGTCCTGATTAAAAAGGCTTCCCTTGAGAATTCCCCATAGCTAATGAACACATGAGGAAGTTAATCACATTCAGGGACTAGATTCAGCTCATTTATCAACCCCAGCAAGACACAGCTGGGTAGCAGTTAATGTCAGGGTTAAAGGCTTCAGCATAAGTCCAACCCTCTGACATTTTGATGTGCATTATTATTCCCTATTTCTTTTGTCTACATAGACATGTGGTTCCTGCAGGGTCTTTCACTTCCTTTCTTGGCTTGCAACTCTAATACATTTCTTTAACAAATGAGATGGAATGAGCCATCCTGTCTAAGAAACATAAGATGGTTCCTAGAATGGATCAGCCACTGACCAACTGGGAAAAGCAATGGCAGGAAGTAAATCCCCCAACAAAGACCGATTATAGAAAACCCATAGGTCCCACATCCTTTTGCTCATGCCTTTTGGTGGTTGTAAAATTTAAAGTGGGTCTTGTATCATATACTCCCCTTCTGCTGGGAAATGTCTGTGGAAATTCTCAATCATACAGGCCATAGTTGTCCTAAAGATGTTTTTTCCAAAAGGCAAGTGGGCTTCCTTGATTATTTCCTTTTGAAAACATTTCACTTTTCATCCAAGGAGTTTATTCAGTTCTGAAATAAAGAAGCTTCTTGGATGAAAAGCAAAATGTTTTCAAAAGGAAATAATCAAGGAAGTCCAGTTGTCTTTTGGAAAAACACCTTGGGGACATTCCACTGGGAAATGCAGCTCCAAGTCCCATATTCATTCTTTCCTGGGAACATGGGAGGAATAATTGGAATGGATTCCCTTGCCTGAAGGAAGTCTCATTTTTGACAGACAAGACAAAAGAGACATAAAAGGTAGCAATAAGTATTACTCACCCTGGCATCATTGTCTACCAACTCTTCATTCACATGTGGATTTTCATTCCGGTCACCCTGAAACAAATCAGCCTCACTTAGTTCAATATTGTAGACTACAATCACAGATCATTCCTGAATCAACATGTCTTCTGAACATCATGGAGTACTACAAACCTTTGCTAAGGCAAGCAAAGCCTTCTGAAAATCTCCCGAAGTGTCTGAGACTATGTCTTTGGCGAGATCTCTCTTAAAAGCTGCAGAAGAACAAACATATTGAGAAAAGAGCTTCAAATGAAAGCATTAGCCATAAATTATTTTCTTCCTTACATGCAGCTTCTATATTTTTATTCAACTCATTTTGCAATCTCCTCAAGGCTTGCATTTTTAGATCATTGCTTAGATTTCACAATGCAAGATGTAAATGATATTTTGAAAGCTATCCATGAAGAAATTCCAATTTTATCTTCATTGGAAAACTTGCAGGTTATCATAAATAAAAATTATCATTATGCCAAGTTATTTTCAATTAAAAGTTCAAAAACAGAATATGACTTTAGAGATGTTCTATTCTTTCTTGTACATTAGATTGACAGCCTGTTCATTTTTATCTTCAGTTGGTGAAAAACTAGTAGAATTTAACGTTCTAAAATTTTCAGCTGGTTTTTCTGTTCAAGTGTGCCATAAAGCAGATACATAACTTCATCTGTATCAACAAGTGACTACCAAAATGCTTTACATTGTTGGCTGAAGAGGCATTAACAAAATAGATCTAAGGTGTTGTTTTTTTTAAAGGAGTAATTTACCTTCTTGATACTGTATGTTGAGGTCTCTAATTTCTTTATTGTTCCTTGATGCCAGAATCTCAACTAAGATATCTTCATCTGTTCCAAGCCCCTGTTTGGCAATAAATCAATATACATAAGCAAAGCTTTGCTTTGTTTTTATAAAATAACTTATTCCATCAAGTGCAATGTTCAGACGGATGCAGGAAACCTTTGGCTATAAAATGTTACTGAGTTACAATTCCAGCTTTTATGCTCTTGCTGGAAATATTAGTTCACCTATATCTATCTGGATGACAGATCACAATAATGGAATCTTGAACTACAAAGGTTAACATGGGGCTGGCTTGACATTTTATTTTGTCATGTCCTTATTACCATCCATTTAAACTACTGCAATGTGCTCTACATGGGACTGCCTTTAAGGACTACTTGTAGTGGTCAAATTGCAAGGGCTCAGCAGTTGCTAATGGGTTCCTCTTATACTATTCTGCAGACACTGCACAGATCTCTATTAGTTTCTGAGTGCAATTTTAAGTGCAGTTTTAATCCATAAAGCCTATTCTGGCTTGACTCCTTACTTGTAGGACTGTATTTCTCCACTGAAGTTGTACCAAATGATCCAATGAAGTTTGGAAAAGTAGTGGGTACTTTTTTATTGTCAGGAGGTCAGAGATCTAAAGCCCAGAAATGTGATTTTTTTCATCTCTCTGGAATGGCAGCTCAATTGACTCTGACATTATCCATTTTCTAGAGGAGTTGAACATGGAACTTTCCGAGAAAGCACTGGAAGTGTGACATTGCTTGACTTCTGTCAATGGTTTTAGTATTCAGATTGTTGTAGGTATTTTGATGCCTTACTATGTATTAGTTTGTTTGCTTTTTTGGTAAACCACAGAAAGTTTAGATTGCCATATGGTATAAATATGATACATAAATGTTAATCTGTCTTGAGGACACTGTGGAAAAGACTCTATTGTTTATCTTCTTTTTTGACTCTCATCATTTGTCAAAACTACCCCATGGTTTCAAAGGAAGAATAATTCTATATTGCTCTCCAGTGCAGGTAACTCTAATTTCTTCTAACTGTAAAACTGAGTCTTGTCTGATAAATTGCCTTGTAATTTCCAAGAATTTTCTTCTTCTAATATGCCAGGATTATATTAATTATACTGAAATATTTTGAGAGAAAAAGAAAGGAAAAGAGAAACAAAGAAAAGAATTAATTGGATGGATACAACATAGTTCGGTAGGGAATGACAAAGAAGGAATATTGTTGAAATGGAGTGATTCCACGCACTAGAAAGCAATTATATTAACTACATTTATTCTAGATTCTTTTAGTCCTTGGTCATTTCACTATGCACTTTTGGAATTTAACACTTAGCACTTAATAGAACTTGGAGGACCAAGTGGAAATTCAGCCCAAAATAGTTTGCATTGTACTGAGCCATGTGATTACCCCCTATGTTGGCTATATATTGATAGTGCGATCATCCTGGAACTCCTTCAGCTTCTTGATTGAGCTTCTTGACAACTTCCAGCAAACATACCATTCATTCCAACGTCTCTGTAAGCTAATAGTGTCCAATCTTGGTAACTTTAAGACTTGTGGACCTTAACTCCTGAAATTCCCTAGCCGCTGGCTGGGGAATTCAAGGAGTTGAAGTCCACAAGTCTTAAAGTTGCCAAGGTTTGACACCCTGCTTTAAGCTGAGGAGAAGATCTCTCTCTCTCTTTCTCCTCTCTTTAGTATAATGTCCACCCAAGCCTTGAAAGACAAGCATACCTTCATAGAGTATCTAAGCTCATCAGCATCAAATTCAGCAGGAGTTTTCAGCATAGCCACTACAACATCTTCTAGATTGCTTTTGAGAGCTTTTTTCAAAGCTTCTTCCAGAGGCTACAAGAAAAAAAAACCAAATGTATAACAACTCTCTATAGAACTTATTCAGATGATAAAACATTACTTTCGAAACACACAAGAAAATGTTTGATAACAAACCATGTATAAGAACTTCATTTTCTTGCCTCAAGGAAAAAACAGTTGGTTTACATTTTTTAATATGTACATACAGTAACTCCCTTGTCTTTTGTCCTCTAGACATGCGATAATCTCCTAAATAAAGCACTTGCACTTACAGAACAAACAGCTCTGGTAGATTTGTTGAAGTCCTTGTTAATTTATCCTTGTAAAGTGGCTTTTCTTTGCTCATTCTGTTCACACCCATTCACAGGTGAGGCTTACCTGCCTGTAGCTGAGTGATCCGGGTTCTATTTTTAAAAAATAGGAGACAAAACTCCTATTTTCAAGAAGAGACTGGACAGCCATTTGTCCAAAATGGTATAGCAAGTCCTGCTTGAAGAGAAGGCTGAACTAAAAGACCTCCAAAGTCCTTTCCTCTCTACTATTCTATGTTCTACAGTGAAGCTCCTCAAACCCGAATCAGAACCATGATGGTCAATTGAAGCTATACTTCTCCCTCCCCACAACATTAAAAAGCTAGTGTGCTTTATGTAGCCTATTTTTAGAAATCATATTCCAACCATCAACATGGTAATGAATTTAATATTTTATTTATTCATCTCAGCTGTTCTTTCTCAAACTTGGAAATGTTAAAATGGGTGGATTTCAGTTCCTAGAATTTCCCAGCCAGCGTACTTCTGAATTCTGGGAGTTGAATTCCACACCTCTTAAAATTGTCTAGCTTGAGAAAGACTGATCTAATCATACATAATATGCTAAAAGTGAAAAGTACTATATCTAGGTAAGGTATGTACTAAGGGAATTACCTTGCCATGCACCTGTTGATAGGTCCTTTTGATCTGCTGTCGTTGGGCATTGGTTCTTTTGGTCAAAATTTCGATGATGCCTGCTTCATCAACTCCTAAATCATGAATAAGGGGGAAAAATTCATTAACACAAACATAATCAATTCAATCCATACTATAACCAATAAATCAAAAGGTAACACTGTTGCTTAACTGAGTTATCAACAAGCTTGTTTTCATCGACATATTTAGCCTGGCTAAAAATCTTCTTTTTTTTATACCTTCCAACAGTACATTGGAAAGAGAAATATGTCAAGGGATATTGGATTCTGTCCAGCTGAAGAACAACTTTCTAAAACTAGAATGGAACTAGATTTGGTATGAGGTGAAGAAGCCTCCAGAGTTTAAATTTAAACATGGGTCAGAGGTTCTGAAGAAAAAAGTCCTACCAATTCACATTCTTGAGACTATCACAGATGCATCCATTCTAAAACCCTCCTCTCTCTTCCTTGCTGGTCACATGACAAAGAATATTTTAAGAAGTTAGAAAGAATTCCAGAAGTCATATTCTGCATGCTTTTCCTTAACATTTTAAGAGGAAATGCTTGCTCTCTTGCGTCTATTCTCTCTAAATGCTTAAAACTACTCTTGCTTGTCTTCACCTCATCATTATTTAGGTCACAGGTGTCCATCCTTGGCAACTTTAAGACTTGTGGACTTCAACTTCCAGAATTCTCCAGCCAGTTGGCTGGGGAATTCTGGGAATTAAAAGTCCATAAACCTTAAAATTCCCACGGTTGAACACCCCTGATTTAGGGAAATGATTTCTTGTAAGGCAATGCAAAATACGGCCTTTTGCTGAAAGGAATGGCTCACATGACAACTCAAGGAAAAAGGAAACAGAAGTCAAAAAGAAAAAATGACACCATGATTTGAACCTATCCTGCTGCAGTTTTGACTTTGTTGAAACTGTCTTGATCTACTGTTCCACAAGATGCTTAGGAAAAAGCACACAAAAAGGTGGGTGCATTTTTGCATGGACCTTTCATTTTAAAAAGGAGCTAAATTGGTATTAGTACTGGAGAAATAAGAATCTGAGCAAAAATCACCGTATCTACATTCACAGATTTTATCTTTTCTTCCTACCTTTAGCAGTTATGGCTTTGTTTAGTGCAACCACATCAGCTGAAGGGTCAAAACTGGGATAAGCATGGACTGCGGAACCAGTTTTAGAATTTTTCTGTTAAGAATAAATTGAAAAATTAAAACATTTAATTTGCTTTCAAATTAAAAATCTTGCCCAAATTTCAAGGTACATTCAAAAACAGTAATAATTTTAAATAATTTTAATAATTTTATTAACTTTAATAATAAATAATAACATTTAATTTTAATAATTATATAAGAGGATTCTAAATGGTGAAGTAACATATATATTGTATATACACTGTAATGCCAGAATGGCTGCACCGTGTTGTATTCTTATAATTAAAATAATAAATAAATAAATAAATAAATAAATAAGATAAAACTAAAACAACACCGTAAATTAGAATAACCTGGATGATGCAATGATGGAAACCCATTTTCACCATTTGTAAGGGAATATGCTAAAACACATTCATTATAATAAGTAATTATAAAGCGATAACAGGTTACTATTATATCTGACTCAATATGATGAGCAGTATGATCTTGACACTGGTGCCTGCTTCTGCATGAGTTTACAAATTCTATGAATGCAAAATCTTCCCTTTTTTACTATTTGTGTTTTTCAGCAAGGTCTCAGTAGTATAACTATTCCATAGTATCAGTATTTATTCAAACAGTTTTTAAATGTGAATAATTAGAAACTATATGCAACTTCGAATTACAAGCATTCATTTAGTGACTGTTCAAAGTTACAACGGCACTGTAAAAAGTGACTTATGACTATTTTTCACACTTACAACCATTGCAGCATCCCCATAATCACATGATCAAAATCTGGGTGCTTGGCAAAGAGCCACACAGTGGTGAGAATGCAATATTGCAGGTTAACTCTGCCAACTGCCAGCAGTTCAATCCTGACTGGCTCAAGATTAACTCAGCCTTCCATCCTTCCAAGGTGGGCAAAATGAGGACCCAGATTGTTGGGGGTAATATTCTGACTCTGTAAGCCACTTAGAGAAGGCTGTAAAGCACTGTGAAGTGATATATAAGTCTAAGTGCCATTGCTATTGGCAATTGGCATGTATTTTTGATGGTTGTAATGTCCTGGGGTCATGTGATCATCTTTTGTGACCTTCTGACAAGCAAAATCAATGGGAAAGCCAAATTCACTTAACAACCATGTCACTAATTTAACCATGGCTGTGATTTGTTTAACAACTATGGCAAGAAAGGTTATAAAATGAGACAAAACTCACTTAACAACTGTCTTGCTTAGCAATGGAAACTCTGGAGTCAACTGTGATCATAAGCTGAGAACTACTTGTAGAATTTTTTATTTTAGGAAGTCATCTAAATGCTGCCTCAGTATTCTGAAACACTTCTCTCTATCTCAGAAATCTCTTTGGGTGGCTCATTTTTGCCTCATCATTGCTAAAAACCAGCAGAGCCATTTCCTGCTGTTCTGAAGTAAAAAGCATAGCAGAGCTGTAAGGCAAGTCCTAAAAATAAGCTTAACACCATTTAAAAAGAACATCACCACCTATTCAAATACCATAGAGAGGAAAATAAGACAGTCTGCCTTTCCCCAGGTATGTGCCACAAACCTCTACTTTTGACATCATGGCTCCAATTACCAGCTCCAAAAGTATGAAAAGCATTTATTTACAAATGTTATGCTAATGTAAAATTTAAATTAATGGATGCTAAATTTAAAGGCATGCATACATAAAAGGAATGGACAAAAGACTCCCATACCAATACTTATTAGTAAAGTATCAATTGTAAAATAGGAGGAAAATGATAAAAAAAATAAAAAGAAAAACTCCTATCATTTATGTGGGGAATTGAACACATTGATTATTCAAAGAAAGAAGAAAAGGAACTGCTGGAAAGAAAAAAGAAGAGCTATGGGCTGTTGGTCTGAGTTCCGAGCTTGGCAATTTGGTTGCAAATGTTTCATCACCATTCGAGGAGACTTTGTCAGTGCACCAGGGGTGGGATTCTACCAGTTCG
>AZIM01000867.1:33665-47858 GCA_000516915.1 Ophiophagus hannah
ATCACACTTGGCCAATAAATAATTCTATAAAATCTTAAAGGAAACAGAAACTCAGCCTTAGCTCCCTGCGCCCAGCAGATATTTTGCTGCCAGCCTATCTACAAGACAAAATACTTTCATCCTCAGAACATAATAGGATTAGCCCTCTACCCATCTAGCAGCAGAGCTCACCATATGGCACCTGGGGATATTACATCACCCCAGGTTCCATCAAACTTGATTCAGACAAACATGACTACACATAGGAGTCTGACAGCAACCAATAGTCCTTGCCACAGGAACAGGAAGCTCAAGGGCAAGGCCCAAGAGAAGGTATAAATACCACTCACTCTCCACTCCATGTGATCAACTACCCAGAATCACACATGCTTGGTGGTTCTGCTTCACCATTAAACCATCTTTCCAATCAACCTCCATATTACTAGTGTCTTTCTCCCCACTTGGAACTGAACCCAGATGGACATTTCTTCCAACACTACAGTTAGCCTACAGAAACGTGGCTAACAGTATTTATTTAAGTTCATTTTTTAAAGAAAAACCCCATAGCAAGAACAAAACAATGAATAGGCTTCTTACAGCCTAGCCTTACTACACAAATAGCTACAGAATGGAATCTCACAAATAGTAACAGCTGGATTCAATGGATACATAGATGGATTTACTTCAACATAACCCATGAACAAAGTAACAACTCAGATATATTATTCTGATTCTTGGATTAATTATTCCTCTAATCCATGAAAAGTACAAATTTTTGTGTCTGGCAAAGAGCCTAAAAATAGACCAAACAATATATGTTGAACAGACAAGAACCACAATTCTATATAACACTTCTAATTTTCCCATGGGAAGGCTTTAAAAGCAGCAGTAAATCTTTTTTATTAGAAGGTAGCAATCTTTTTCTTACTCCAAAATTGTCCTCAATGAGAATGTGTTCAACTGTATTTATCTTCTCTCCCATCCCACTTTCCCCTCATTTACTGCCAGTCTGCGTTGGGATTACAGTTTCAAACAATATGGGATGCAATGCTGAATTTTATTTGGAGCTGAAGAAAAATATGAAATCTTTATGTTGACCTCAAAACATCAAACTGGATGTTGCAAACTTGAAATATATATGCTCTTACTCCGTATGCAATCCTGATTAATTCAATTTCATTCATGTATACCAGGGGTGTCAAACTCAAGGCCTGGGGGACAGATTTGGCCTGGGGTATTTAGATCTGGCTCTCAGGGCTGCCCTGGAAACAGTGGCCCATGGTGCCTCTGCCAGCACGCTGGCAGATGGTTGCAGAAGGCCACTGCAGTTGAAAACAGAACTTGGGAGCCCATTTTCCCTGGCAGAGCGCTCGGGCCAACATAGGTGCCCCTGACACAAGTGACGTTGAGCTGGCCATGACCACCCTGGCCATGCCATCCCAGCTCCCAAGGTCGCAACCCTGATGTGACTCCCAATGAAATAGAATTTGACACCCCTGATGTATACCTAGAAGTATTAGCTAGAATTAAAGACAGCAATATCAGACACATACGTCATGTTTAACTCTGCTCTGCTTTTTAATATAGAGGGTTGTTTCAAATTTTAGTGGAAAATTAAAAATCTACAGTCCAGTTTGACATTAAGTGCAGTTTAGTGGTGGGATTCAAAAATTTTTACTACTAGTTCTGTTCTGGGGGCGTGGCTTGGTGGGCATGGCCATGTGACTAGGTGGGCGTGGCCTTTTCTTTTTTTTTTTGCTTTTTTGCAGCCACCCCTCCCCACTCACTTTTTGCGCCTTCTGGGTTTCAGGCAAGCCTCCTGTGGGGGTGTTTTTTCTCCCAGAAGGCTCCCCTGGGGCCCAGGAAGGAAAAAAAATGGAGCCTGGAGGGAGCACACAGGCTCCATTTTGGGGCCTTCCTGGCCTCAGAAGAGCCTCTGGGGGGCGTTTTTCCTCCCAGAAGGCTCCTCTGGAGCTCAGAAAGAAAAAAACGGAGCATAGGTGAGGCACACAGCACCCCCCATTGCTCCATTTTGGGGCCTTCCCGGCCTCAGAGGAGCCTCAAGGGGGGGCATTTTTGCTCCCAGAAGGCTCCCCTGGGCTTAGGAAAAAAAAACGGAGCACAGAAGGGACACATAGTACCCCCCCTCAATCTGTTTTGGGGCCTTCCTGGCCTCAGAGGAGCTTCTGGGGGGATGTTTTTGCTCCCAGAAGGCTGCGCCCCTCCCTCCATTTTTTGCCTTCCTGGGGATCAGCAAGGGGAATCCTGGCACAGCTGATTGTATGAACAGCTGATTGTCGAAAAAGAGAAATAAATACCTTAAGGGGAGAGCGTCAGGCGGGCAGGGTGAGCGAGCATTGGGCAGGGCAAACGAGCCAGTGGTGAATGGGTCAGGGGCATGGCCAGCCAGAACTTACTACCGGTTCGGCGACCCACGCCAAATCCTTGTGAACCGGCTGAATACCACCACTGGTGCAGTTACATCAGTGCAAGTAGTCAAAATCAATAGGCTTAGTTAGGCTATATAATAAAGCAAGTAGTAACTGAAATGTTGTCTTCTAAAATCGGAAGGTCTGAACCTGAAGTACCTGAAGAACAAAATGAATTTTCAGAGAACTTCCAAAACATGCTTTTATTGTTATTATTGTTGCAGCAGGGTTTCAGGGTGGACCCACCCAGTGAAAGCACATGACCAGCTACTTGAGGGAAGTGAGTTGATGAAAAATATTGCAACAAGGAGATGATACAGATACAGCTCTAGGTTATGTTAAGGAGCTATAATATAATTCATTAAACTCTCCTGCTCATATAACCTATAAAGTTTCAAATATCTATAAATATTCTTGGCTCAACTAATAATCATCAGTCATGCTAGCTGGGAACTCTGGAAGTTGTAGCCCAACACAACTACAGGGAAGGCTGCAATAAAAGTGGAACTACTCATGGCACTACTTCTCTCATCAGCATATCTAAGAATCATAGAATCAAGGTCTCTTCCAATCCCCTGCCTGAGGCAGGAGTTCTCAAACCATCTCATACAAATGGTTGTCCAATATTTTCTTGAGAACCTCCAGCAATGGAGCACCCATATCTCTAGGAGGTAATTTGTTCCACTGCTTAATAGTTCTCATTGTCAGGAAATTTCTCCATAGTTGTAGGTTGGATGCATCTCCCTCTGACAAGCGTCCCGCTGTTGCTTTTTGTTCTAGCCTCAGATGCTATGGCATGGCAATTAAATGGACAACCTCTTCTTTGTGGCAAACTTCAAGCATCTCCCCTCAGTCTTCTCTTTCTTAAGTTGAACACACCTGATTTCTTTAGCCTTCAGATCCCATATCATTTTTGAATTGCACTCTTTTTATGACCACAGTATTTTTTTGGACCGTGTTAACCAGAACTGGATGCAGTATTTCAAATATGGCTTCACGGTGTGATATAGAGTCATCCTATTGCTTCTTTTGATATTGATACTATCCATCCATTGATGCAGTCCAGGAGTGGGCTTCAAAAATTTCAGCAACGGGTTCTCTGCCCAGTTGCTGGGTGGNTTTCACCTTCCCCAGGCTCCAGAGGCTTTCCTTGAGCCTCTGGGAGGGCCAAAATGGCCTCCCTCAGGCTCCAGAGGCGAGGAAAAAGGCCCATTTCCAGCCTTCTGGAGCCTCTGGGAGACCCGTTTTTCACCCTCCCCCAGCCTCTGCGCGGGCCCTGCACTTACCTCACATCCAAAACAGGCCATGTGGAGACTCCTGGGAGGGGTGGGGCAGGGTGGCAGGGGCCAGCCAGGGGTGGGATTTGGAGGTTCTCCAAACCGGCCATAACATTAACTACAAGTTCTCCTGAACCCAGGTGAACCCATAGCAGCCCACCCCTGATGCAGTCCAAGAGTGCATTGCCTTTTTTGGCAGCTGCAGCACACTGCTGATTCATACTTAAGTGGTGGTCAGCCAGGACACCTACTGTACATCCCTCTCATAGGCTGTACCAGAGGTGGTATTCAGCAGGTTNCCACCAAACCACGCCCACAGAACCAGTAGTGAAAAAATTGGAATCCCACCACTGGGCTGTACTGTCTATCCTGTACCTGTGCATCTGGTTTTTCTTGCCTACTTACAGGACCTTACTTTGTATCTCGCATCCCTTCCATTCCCTCATCTGGATGATTTATGAAGATATTGAATAGCAGACAGGACCTTAAGAAACCCTAATGCATCTTTCCCTCAACATAGATGTAGATATAGTTCAATCATTAAAGACCATATGTTGAGTGTGGTTGGGCAGCCATGTGGTGGTGTCACTGTCTATCTCACATTGTTCTATCTTACCAAGAAGGTGGCCTGGTCTACTTTATCAAATGTCTTACTGAAATCTAAGTATGCTATATCCACAGCATTTCCTTGATCCAGGAAATTAGTCATTTTATCAGAGAAATTTGTTTGGGTTAGGTTAACCTGTTCTTAATAAACCCATGCTGGCATTTAGTAATGACTTGTTTATTTCTAGGTGCTCACAAACCCATTGCTTGATTACTTTTTCCAGGATTTCCCAGTATTGATGTGTAGCTGATTGGTCTGTAATTTCCTGGATCCACTTCCCCCCTTTTTTTAAGCTCAGAACCATATGAACTCTTTCCCAGTCCAGTCCTTTGGCAGTTTTCCTGTGCTCCAAGACTTCTCAAATATTTCATTCAGTGGTAACTCACTGGTTTGCTGATTGTTTTCAGAACCATCTTTTAAAGGAAGCAAACCACGCTCTTCATTTACTTGACATACTTCTTTCTTTTTCAGCTTAGTAGTTCTCAAAAAATCCTGCCTTTATTAAGTATTATCCACCTGCTTTGCTAGGAGAGTTGATTAGTGGATTAGTGGCTGTTCCTTGGTTCTCTTAAATCCCAGAAAGTTCAGAATAATTCACAGGTAATTTTTTTTTTTAAAAGTCGGTGGTAGTGATGCTGCATAAAAAGTAATCATACAGAGTAGTGCAATGCTGCATGTACCAGCTCACAGAAATAAATCCCCTTGAGTTCTGCAGGGCTTGTTCCCAAACAAGGAGATAGAAAATCAGTCAAAATCGATTGCTCTGCTGAAAAGGTTGGAAGGAGCAGCTGGCTGTTGACTGTGAAATTTTGAGCTGTGGTCCACCCCCAGGGACAATATTTCCTACTACAGCACAACTGTGCATTTTCCTGTTCATACTAGTTGAAAAATTACATGATTTACAGGAGCTATGCAGGTAACATCAAAGTTACATGGCTGCTGCATTCTTCTTTTTTGCCCTGGAGTTTTACAATCAAACAAAAATGTAGTGAATTTCTTAACAAGAAGTAACATTCTAACTTCAGTGGCTGATAGCTTTTGAAAATAATTCAGAAGGAATGGTTTCAGCCTTCTTCAAAAACAAAACAAAGCAAAACAAAAAAACCCAGAAACATCACACTTCTCTGCTGTTTGTTAAAGGGGCTGCTTCTTTCATGAAACTGAAGGGGAAAAAATACAGTTGCTTGAAGAGTTATACCAACTTTACTTCCTAAATCCATGGCATTTTTATTTAGTCTCAAATGCAGAAAAGGGGTCTGACAGCTTTAATAAATGAAAGATGTCCAAAGCACATTTAAGCAAACATTTTCCTACTAGGCTAGCCATTTTCAATAAAACTCTGGAACATTTATGAAAAGATATGAAGAACAGAATGAATATAATGAATGATTATAATGAAAAGTACAAACCTTAATTGCCCCTTTAATTGGGTATAACATCTTCCATGTGGGTTCCTCTGAACTATTACGATATTTTATTTCTTTGTATCTGAAGCATTTCTCTCGTCCCTCGATATAGATTTTAATTCCACAAGCTTGCACCTTTCCTGTTTCTAAAATTCAGTCAATCTGACTAATTACGGCTGCCTAATACTTTCTTAATGCTATTGGCTCTGCAGCACAGAAATGTGTATTACGCAGGGAGTGACTATGGAGGTTCTCATTCATTCACTCTTCTCATTCATGTGTATTACGCAGGGAATTTCACAGTACTTAAGTGAAATCTGTCAGCATTACATGCTTCAGATACTTCCAAGTCACCAGCTTACTAGAAGGCCAAGAAGCAGTGATGAGAATTTTCTGTTCTAAAGAGCAATGCTGTACAGACAGTTTTATTAAATTAAATTAAAGAGCTTCATTTCAAACAGGCAACAGGAATGGCCTTCAAAATCCAAATGTGATGTAGCATTATTTGCCATTTCTAAATCAGTGTTTCCCAAATCTGGGTACAGTACCCCAAATACCCCAAATTGGATAAAAGTGTTTTTCCCCCATTTGGATAACAACACAGAAATCCAATAATCGTTTTGTAGGATAAATGATTGAGCTTTTATCGAGCAGTCAGAGCAAAATGCTAGAAGAAGAAAAGACAGACTATTTGAAGTCCTTCTAGTTAACAAGTCACAATGATAATCCTGTGGTATTTGGGAAGCCATGATGCGATTATTGCCATTTCCAACCATCTACATGCATGAAGTAGGATTTTTCTAGCTTTCAGAAAGAGCACAAAATAAAAATGGTTTTGGGGTAATGAAGGAAAAAGTTTTGGAATCACTTTAAAGGAGTCGGGCGCAATGGCTCAATGATTAAAGATGCTGAACTTGTCAGCTGGAAAGCTGACAGCCTGGGTTCGATACTCGAGCACCATGCAACCGGGTGAGCTCTTATTACTTGCCCCAGCTCTTGCCTACCTAGCAGTTCAAAAGCATGAAGCAAGTGCGAATAGATAAATAGGTACCACTTTGGTGGAAGGCAACAGCATCCCATGCACTTTGGTGTATAGTCATGCTGGCCACATGAACACAGAAGTGACTTCAGACAATGCTGGCTCCCTTGGCTAAGCAATGGAGATGAGCACCTTCCCTTAGAGTCAGATATGACTGGACAGGAAAACATTTACCTTTATCTGCTTTAAAGAAAAAGATGGTCCAAGAGACTTGGGATGTTTTTAGGATGTAAAATCAGGTAAGTTCAATTTTATTTCTGGCCCCAAAGTATTTAATTTTAATTTACTTTCAGCTCCAGGTGCCATTAGAAATGGCAGATATGATAATAATAATAATCTACAGTTAAATCTGCAGTATTTCCTTAAAATTTCAAATGTATACAGTACATATTATTTTTCAATTCGCTTAATGATAAGAAGGTTAGGATTGTCTACTCCTGCTCTTCAGTTTCAGGTGTTTCTCAGTAATGAAATGTTAAGATTCCCTTTTTGTTGATATCTTGATAAAAATGACTCATAACGTGGAAAAACAACACCAACCTGTATTTCTTACATATTTTTCTTTTGTCTCTGCTTATAAGTACAAGACCGTTTTTTTAAAAAAGAACAACGATCTTATGAGGTAGGTTGAGCCAGGGGATCATTATTGGCTCAAAGTTTCCAGTGAGTTTCTGTGACTGAATATGGAGTAGAAGAACTTGATCTCCCTAATCCTAGTCCAATACCTTAATCCTGGGCTGCATTAACTCTCACTAATTTGTGCAGATGCAGTGCAAAGCAGGAAAGGAAGCAGTCTGTGCTGTCTCCAGTGTAGCAGAGTAAAAGTTCAAATGGTCTTCAGAGGGATTTCATTTCATCCTAGATCTGATCTCTGCTGACAATTTTTCTACTTGTATTATGGCAAGCATCCCAGCCCTTTCCCTATTTCTTAGCAATTTAAGGAGTTGCTATGGTTCAATATGTAGGTTATGGTAAGAGGGTACTTGGAGAGATAATGTCAACCTTGTAAGCTCACTTTGTAGTCAACTGTGCACTAGGGCATTGACAGGACTATTGAAAGATATTGGAGTGATTTCCCAAGCACTTTCAGGAAGACTATCTATGTATCTTGAATCTATCCAGTACTGGATGGGGATTATTTTAATGGTCCTTCGCCTCTGCAGACGTTTATGCCTACTATCACTTTGAAACTGGGTAAAGAATTAACTTCCTGTTATTCAGGATACTGCTTATAAGAGCTTTGTGCTTAGAGCTCAAAGCATTGTTAGAGACCCCACACACCCACTTTATGGTCTGTTTCTGTTGCTCCCCTCTGGGAGTAGGTTTCGAAGTATTTCTACCAGATTCTGTAACAGCTTTGTTTTCTATGCCATCCATCTGGTAAACTCGCAAGATTCGTTTTTCTCGCCATGTACACATATACATCTGAACTAGACTGTTGTTTCTCTGTGTCATATAATATATGTGGGTATATGCATAATTTTGTATTTATTTATTTTGTCGTGTTTATGTAGTATATATTGGAGGTGGTGACCCTTTGAGAGCTGCATGCAATGAAATTCCATTTTAATGTATGCCGATTAGTTACATTTAAAGTGACAATAAAGTTATTCTAAACTCTAAGTTCTAATTATCTGTCTATATCACAGAGGAATCCTCCATTTTCAAATCAACAACTCTATCCATATAAAAATGATGTCTTGCATATCTGAAGGAAAACACCAGCTGGGACAAGTAAGGACCTTTTCTCCATAAACATCACAAGAATATAAAATCCTGAACAATTCATAAATGAGCTACTTCACTATGGACATGAAATCCTTTAAAACAAGGACCCCAAGACAATCCAACACCAAGCCAGAGATTACCTGGCTTGCTCAAGAAGCAGCATGGTTATGCAGAAGTGTAGATAGTACATTTACAGTATCCACATAACTCCCTGATTCCAAATGCAACAGCAAGAATTTTAAAAATGGCAAATTTTCAAATGGTCAACAAAATAAAATTCCTACAACTAGTAATTAATCTTATCTACAATCCTAGGCATGAACAAGCTGAGCAAAGCATGGAGGGGTGGACAATACAGTTCTTTTCTGTTGGTCAGGGTAGCATTTTCATCCAAGATTCAATCCTAGATAATAGATGTTTTGTCAGCAACAAACTAAAAAATAGGACCTTAAGGTTGGAGGACCACTATTGGTGTCTGGTAGGAACACAACCAGCATCTTGCTGGATCAGATCCTGACCCATCTAGACCAGTAGTCTACTCTCACAATGGCCATCCCACTTCACAATGAAGCCCACTAGTCTCCCAGCAGACGATTTACTCTGATTATGATTTTTTATTAGCTTATAAAGTATTATAAAATACAAAATAAAAGAGAAGTGAAAGCAGAGGGAAAGGGGAAGAGAGAAGTGAGGAAGGGTAGGGAAAAGAAAAAGAAAAAGAAGCATTGACTTCCAACTCTCTCTGGTGCAGTAGAAGAGGAAATTAACATCAAATCACAGCTTTTTGTTTTTCCATAATAATAAGAACAAGTCATTTCTATAAAGATCTACCAATCTAATCTGTAAAACCCAAAGTCAAAATTACATTCTTTTCCACAATCAAGCACAAAATTCAGAAGCGGTTTCCATGTGGAAACGAAAGTACTTATGTTTTTTTTTTCTTTAATCAGGGTAGTCAGTTTTGCCATTTCATCCAACTCCCATCAACTTCTGCATCCATTCTTCCATGGTAGGTATCGAAGTGTCTTTCCATTTTTGTGTATGCAATAGTCATGCTGCTGTCAACATGTATAGTAGCAAAGTTCCAAATTTTTTATCCAGTTCTTTTTACATTAATCCCAAAAATCTGGCTTCATTTCTATCTCCATTTTTAGCAGATGATTTACAAGGTAGTCCAGCCAACTGCATCAAGGCTAACAGTCTCTTTGGCTTCCTTAGATGCAATTTGAGAGGACAGTTATAGGTCTATTGTCCTTTCCCTGTAATGATTGGGTGTCACTGTTCCACCATATTTCCCCGTCAATTTTTTCTTCAATATACTCTGCTGGGCCAACCAAGTACTTATTAAAAATGACAAACTAAACTAATACAAACTAACTAAATAAAAAAGAGCAAACAGAAAGTGCAGGGAAAAAAATAGAAATAAAAAAAGTCAAGAAAAAGAAAATAAAGAAATGACCCCCACCCATCACATATAAACAATTTTACCAACTTATCACTTTCTTGTAAAATACAACACATGATCTGTTCTTCCCATATCTCATCTTTTACCTTATAAATAAATCCTTAAAGTTTCCGTATTCAATCCTAATCAGCAAAAGTCCTTTAAGGATTATCAGAGATAATAACAGATCTATTTTAACCTTGATAAATAAACCAACTTTATATTCATAACTTTTAACAATCTTGATCCTTAGTCTCTTCAAATAGTGTCCTAGAAATTAATTTTTCATTTTTTTCTTTGTCCCTTCTCACAAAGTTCTTCAAAACTTATCTAGCCTGTTTTGTAAATCTAATGTAGGGACATTATCCAAGTCACTCTTTTGGTTTGTTTATTTGTATATCCATTTTAATTATTAAGATATCAGCCAGTTTTATTTGTATGCCCAGCACAGCATCTTTTCCCTCTTGTATCCTTCTTGTAGCCTGTTGTTTTTAAATCCACTTTTGGATCAGTTAGTCTTGTCCAGTAAAACTTCTTCCTCTTCCATAACATCTTTGATCTATACAGACAGACACTCTTAAAATTAACTTATAGCTCCATTGTTCAAAAATATTCTTCAGTATGTCCAATGTTAAAATATTTTGCTCCATTCTGTACTACTAAGTTAAATTTAATGCTTTTTTAAAAAAATAAAATCTTTAGTTCCCTTTTGTTCCCTTTCATGTTCAACCCTATTATATATTTTTAAAAGAAAGCATTTTTCCATGAGGATTCTTATAATTAATTCCAAAATCTTATTTCAAACCCCTAGTCTGTTTGTAACTTTCCAAAATCAAAGTTCTAATAACCCTTTTTCTGTTTATTCTAAAAAACAAAACAAAGTTAAGTCTTAAGCTTGTATTTAAAACTTTCACTAATGATTGAAGGTGTTGTAAAGTTTTATACTTGGTGCTGTAAAACGTATGTATCCAACAATTCCTAATAGCTGAAAAGCAGTTAACAAGAAATTTCCAAAAGTGAGTATAAAAAAGTAGTATGCAAACCCAGTGTCCTTTTGAAGGAGCTGTCCAGAGTTTGAGAAAAAAAGATGGCCATTTCATCATCTCCCAGAGCTGTAAGCTATCTATGCGGACATTCCCATACAAAAGTACATAAAGTTTGCCTAATACTCATTTTTTGCTATGTGTAAAGCAGCCAGAATAAACATTATATGATTTAGAATATATACAGATAAACATGCATGAAAGATTAGAAACCAACTCTGTCTGCCTCTGCTTTTAAACTGAAATGAGTGCTATTACTTGAGTAGACTTGGGAGAGTTTGCCTTTGGTGTACAATTACGGAAGAGAAGAAGAAGATGCAGACATTTGAAAAGGGAAATAAATGCTTGGAAAACATAGACAGAGAATTACACTGCATGGAGCATTTTTCACCAATTTGGGCCATCTAGATGTATGAGAACTGCAACTCTCAGAATTCCTGGCCACAAAGATCATTGGCAATTCTTGTATGGAAATTCTGGGAATTGAAATCAAACAATCAAAACTTTACATCTTCCTTTCCCTACCTTCTCATTTTCTATGGAAAATTCAAGATAGAACATGAGAAAATTAGTCCCATTTGGGGATTATGCTATATAAGCATAACCCAATAGCCAGGTAGCATATACTTATAGAACTTATACAAAAAGGAAGTGGGGAAGTATGCTATGTCATCTTTATGGAAAACTCCCTTCCAAAATAAGGACTTTGATGGTGAGTTCCTGACAGAGGATCTCAATTTATGATTGCAGGAACATCTTAGGTTGCCATTCAAAATGAATGATTCTCTGAAAAGCTCCTAATAAATTATTCTTCCCCTCTTCCTCCTCCTCCTCCTCCTCCTCCTCTGGTCCACTAAAAGTAGAGTGAATGACTATGGTGGAATGAAGAACTGGCAAACAGACTGGCTCATCATATTTCCTCTTTGGATAAGGAGGAGGCTTGAGAGAGCCCACAAGTGCACTATGCAATTGATCCCATGAAGTTTGTTTTGTATAGTATGAAAGCTAAGGGGTCTCTGATATTGTTCCTTGCAATCATGTCCGATCCTTTTCCTATCTAGATTCCTATCATGTTCACACACATACTTTCCACAGATGAAAAAGTGATCAACATTCCATTTGGAGAATACCGTTTTCTCTCTGAATAAGTATAATTAAGTAATCAATTCTGCTCAAAGTAAAATAAATACCAGTTATTGGCAACAAATATTAACTTCATAAAAGAATGTTTATGCATACCAGCCTTGAGATATATAATCATATTTTACACTTTACTTAAGACAGAAATAGCATTCTACTTTGAAGCTATATTAAATGCAACTGTACTAATATCAATTAAGAAAAAGAGGAAAAATGCAAAATTAAAGAAATGAAAAAAGCCAAGAAATATAAAAGTGACTTCCCCTATCTTTCAGACAAGGGAAACTTCAGTAACTTAACACCTTCTCTAGTATTACAAGTAAAAACAATTCTCTTCCCATCTCATCTCTTTATCAATAACCATATTGTAAAAATTCATTGTTTTAATTAGCATAAATCCATTACTAAAAATAGTAACATATGTTGCAGGATCCAATCTGGGTCAGTCATTGGAGCTAGGGGTTCAATTTAAAAACCAGTGATCGACCCAGACTGAATCCTGCAACGTTATCCTGGTATGTGTATATTTGCCTTCATTTGTGAGTAACATGTATTTTAATTTTAAATAATTTTGTATTCAGATTTACCACTTTCTTTGAAAAATAAAGCAAAAGAAATCTTCTCCCATTTATAAACAAATCTTCAAAACCTCATCATTCAGTCCTGGTTTAAAAATAAAACCTATCAGAAACCACAACAGTTGTATTTTAACCTTGGTTGAATAAATCAATTTTACATTCCTTCCGTTTATTTTTACAAAGCTTAATCTTTAATCTAGTCAAAAAATGTCCCACAAGCTGGTTTCTTAATATTTTCTCTTTGCTTCCTCTAAGGACAACTTCAGTTGTTTAAAACATCCCTTTTGTAAATCCAAGATCAGAAAACTTTCCAAGACATTCTTGTGATTTATTATTTGTATGTCCCTTTTAGTTATGAATGCATCAGCCCATGTTAGCTGTAAATCCATTGTGGCATCTTTTTCAATGTCACTTTGGTAGTCTAGCATTTCCAAATCCATTTTCAAATCCACGACACCCTTTTTCTTGTCACTCTTGTAGTCTGGCATTTTTTCAAAATCCACTTTCAAATCCACGTGCTTCAATCTCTATTTTATCCAGTAAAATCTGTTCCTCTTCTATAGTCTCTTTAAATACATTGTTATGATTTCAGAGATTCTTGAAAATAATTTCCGAGTACATTGTTCCCAAACAGCCTTAATTTCCACTGTAGCCAAATAATATTGCCCCATTATGTTAACAGGTGTCTCCTCCTTTATTTGTAATCCTTTGTTGTCTTTGGTTCCCTCTAGTCAACCTTCAAAGTACCTTCTTATTCTGTTTATTTTTCAATCAATAAAACTCTTCCAAGGCAAAATTTCTTTTAATTTCAAAATATTCCTATATGCTTTTATAAAATTTTAAACCACCCAGAGAAATTGTTCTTTCAATTTCACCTGACCTCTTAGCTTTCCAGAATCTACGTTCTATTCTCCTTTTCTAATTTCCAAAGATAGAACTCTCTCTCTTTTTATCATTAAAGCTTACATGAAACTTCTTTCATCCAGGGTAGAAGGAAACTGTTCAAGACAGATATTTGCTTTTCAGGAGGTTCTCAACATCCAAAGAATCAATAACAAGCAATTCCTAAGTGAAGTGGGTGAACTAGTGTCCAAATAAAGGCTCTGAACAGCCAATTGGGATGAAATTCCTCAGGATCCCAGAGCTGTCAAACCACTTGGGAGATTTATGATCTCTTCATGAGTAGCCTCTGTACTGAGCAAACCTGTGGGTAATCCAAGTTGTCTCCTTGATCTGGAGGAGTTCCAAAAGGTCCATCCATTCAATAGCTCTTTTTTCCACCAGTTGTCAGCTCTGGGAAAGAGGCATCTTCAGTTTGCCATTGCTTCTCCCGAAGACCCATTTCATATTTTTTTATGATCAGTATTATGAGTTTGCTGCTCTTTTTAACCAAAGATTCTCTTGTTGCCCCATAAGGAACCACCACATAGCAATAGCAAAAGCACGTAGACTTATATACTGCTTCACAGTGCTTTACAGCTCTAAATGGATTCTAAAGTCAGCATATTGCCCCCAACAATCTG
>AZIM01000867.1:70869-86281 GCA_000516915.1 Ophiophagus hannah
CCGAACTGAAGGCTGAGCTAAAACTGGGGGGCATTCAAGAGGAGAGGAGGAGGAGTAAGAACGTCCTTCAGTTAAGCCCAGCCTATCAGAACAGAGAGACTAAGCACCTCCCACTCTCTGGATGCTCGGAGCAGCTCAATGGAGAATTAATAATGTCTCATTTAACTATAAATCAGAATAAATCCTTCTTCCTTAAATTTAAAAGCTGAGAGTCTGCCAATCAGAGCAAAGTTAAAAACAAACAATACATTCAGAGTGTCATAATTAGAAGTCATGCCTCTACCAGCCACCAACTGGTACTGATTCTGAACACTACTTTCTGTAATTTTTTATAATTATTATAACATACTGACACTTAAAGCTGAGACCAACTAGAAAACTACAATTTGGAAAGGCTTTTTCAGAATTTCTGCAAACAAAAGGCGTAACATTGGCCAGTCATCATCACTAAGAAGTAACTGCTATGTGGCAGCTAGTAACCTATAATCCAAGAGCAGGAAAATGGGGTTCATAAAGTCTTTGATTCAGGTCATGGTTTCTTTCTTAGCTACATTCTGATCACCAGATTTTTAAGGATATAACAGAATTGGAAAAGTGCAGAAATGTTCTACTAAAAGGCCTGAAGGCTCAAAAATCTTTTTTTCAGGAAAATACTGTTTAGAACTTTATTGTTTGGAAAAAAGATTTGACAGCAGATATTACTGAAGTGTATACAATCATACATGACTTCTTGAAAGACTTGTAGTGAAGGAGAACTTGCCAACTCATGTAACAGCTTGTTCCCCTGGTTGGCAGTTTGTACAGACAGGAGACTTCCTGATATCAACCCAGAAGTTCCTTCCTTTAGTTTTAACCCAATCTATTGCTCTCTGGAGCAATAGGGAATAAGTTAATTTCCTCTCCTGTGTGACAGCTCTTTGGGTATTTTAAGATTACTATTGTATCAACTTTCTCTTCTGTGGGCTAAAAATACCTAGATCTTTTAATCATTCCTCACAGGGCTAGGTTTCAAACCTTCCACTATCTTATTAGTTTTCAGCTCCACTAGATATACCAGGCCATGAAATCAACCCCACAGGATGTCTACAGCAACTTTTATTTGAGATTGGCTATAACAGAGTCTTGTAAGTTTAATTTTGCTATACCTTCTGTATCTTCATTTTATAGTTCAGTGAATTAGAGAAATATCTGTCTGAGCTGCTTGCAAACATTATCTGGAAATTCTGGACTAAAAAAATATATTGTAGCCCCATTGCTTTACCAACAATCAGCTTATCTCTGCAATGTCATCCTTCTTAGTGCCTACATTAGTACTGCTCTGAATTTGCTGTTATTGTCCTTTTTGAATGTGGTGACCAGAATTGAACACAGTACTTCAAAGAGAATCTAACCAGGTCAGGGTAGAATGGAACAATTACTTTCTGTGATCTGGACCCTATGCTCCTGTTGTTATTATCGTGTTGCATCCCAAGGTATTTGCCCTTTGCATTAGACTACTGACTTGTTTAATTTGTGGTCTACAAGGGCACCCATGCACTTTTCATAAAGACTAAGGTTCTCCTGTCCAGTTATGCCTGACTCAAGGGGGCAGTGCTCATCTCTTGTTTCTTAGCCAGCATTGTCTGAAGACATTTCTGTGGTCACGTGGCCATAATGACTATATACCGAGGCACACAGAAGTCATATTTACTGTCAAACTAGAATACAACTGGTAAAAGAGCACATTGCTAACAGAAATCCCGATTCCTATTCAAAACAATTCCTTACACAGACATGTTTTTAATAAAATGAAGCAAAGATTTGCTAACCATCAACAGGTAGTCTTCGACTTATGACCAGTCACTTAGTGACCTTTTAAAGTTCTGACAGAGCTACATAGGGGAGTATTTACAACCTGGATTCAAACGTCCAATGATCATTGCCCATGACATGATCACACTTTGAGCACTCAGCAACCGAGCCACCATTTATGGCCATTTGTAGCACCCCACAGCCATGTGATCATGTTTTATGGTGGTTTTCCTGAAAATTTGCATTTACTTTCAATTTACGACAAAACTACATCCATAGCAAACCATTAGTTCACTTAATGACTGCCACAAAAAGTCATAAAACTGGGTTAGTTATATGACCAATTCACTTTATGATCATGATGGAGAGACTCCATTACAGTGGGAACTCAAAGGCTACTTGTAACTGTACTGACAGATGGGCAATAGAGGTATTTGCAGTTATTAACTGGGGGATAAAAATAAATCACTATCCAAAAAAGCTTATTTTCTTCACAAGCTAGATGAAGATATGCCTCTTCACTTTCTACTTGTTATATAAACTGTACTGCCAACAGTCCTTCCAAGGATAAGTTAAAAGTTTTAGGAGTAAAAAGTTTGAAATAGCATAATTGATGCAGATTTTGAAATAAAAATAAGCTAAATGGAGGAGATTCTTTCAAGCGGAAGTACTGTTCCTAAGGGATTGAAACCAATGTGGGGGACAGATACAATCTACTTCAGGAGCCTGATATAAATCACTGTAATATAATCTTTGCTTTTACTTTCAAACTACTTCATATTGATAGCAGTGTCCACAGCAACCTCACTGTTGTCAGGTTAACTGCAACAAATAATTAATTACAGTAAAGGACTATGTATGTGAGAGCAGCAATTCAAAAACTCAGGATTAATTGATGAGTTATCCATTAATTTCCCATTTACAGTCCACCTGATTAAAAATAAATTTAAATGAATATAGCTATTGCTTTAATTTGAATTCCATTTCGCAGGACGAAATGGCACTTTTCACTTTTTAAGATTCTTACTTTTTAAAATTCTTACTTTTCCTTAAATTGATAAGAGTATTGTTGAGAAAACACCTAACACTTGTTCTCTTCTCCTGATTCTTCATCCTCCAAATATCTTCTTCAATCTATTGCCTATTCCACATGTTTCATTTAATTTCCTTCAATTAAATGGGCTCTCTATCCCATTACTTTAGAACAATCAAGATCTTTGTCTTGATTTAAATCACTTTGGTAGGACAAAGTAACTTTGTTTTCTTTCACAAAAGCTGAACTGCAAACTGTTTCACATGCTGAGCAAGTAAACATTTTGTGCTTTTATACTACTCATCAATCATTACCAAAGACTTCATACTTTCAAGTAAATAAAATACAGATGTCTTCAACAGAACTTCACAATTTGTGCAATTATAGACTAAGAATTAGATATATAACATTTTGCAGTACTATTGTATTTGTATCCAAAATATCAGTCACAATTTTAACTGAATGAATACAATTAAGAATGCTATCTGAATTAAAAGAAAGAAAATGTACATGGCACAGTATCATTAAGCACGAGAGTACAAGAATTTTTAAAACATTTATTGCTTCAATATACAAAAGAAAAAGTAACAGAAATTTTGAAACAGAAAAAAAAAGAAAATGTCTTTATATTTCTGTGTTTTTAAAAATATAGAACACTTTTTAAATAAGTAATTAAACTGTGGGAACCTTGGTTGTTTCAGAATTTCATTGCCCAACTAGGTAACATCAGTGCTAGAAGGAAGTGGGTTTTGCTCAAACAATCAAACAGCAAACAACTTAATCAAAGAACTCCCAAGAACACTCCGACCAACAGCGACAGGGAAGACACTTACATATAAACAAATTTCACTCTCTTCTAATGTTACCTAATGTCTTGCAGCAAATAACCAAGCTCAGAGAGCTTCCAACTCTGATGTTCTATCTTCTATTGATACATCATTAAACCTTCATAGGTTTAATATTGATCAGTGTTTCTATTAATTAATATAGGTGGGATACAAAGTTAACGCCAACCATTAGAACAATTTGAACACATTTTGACAATCCATGTGCCACTGTCTTTCCAACAGTTAAAAGTAACTGTGCTGTCCCTCATCTAAAGTCACTGGCACCAAACTGGATCGTGCAATTAAGCAATAAGCCTATCTCTTTTAACATGTCACAAACATTGCACACATATGAAACGGGTGGTTTGCTAGGTCATGCATGTGACCATGCATGCACTAAAGCTTGTGATTTTCACTGTAGGTGCTCTCATACAGTGACAAGTGTGTGAGATGGTATTTAGAACTCTATATCTTACCCATTTTAAATTTCCAACAAAGCAAAATTGGCTACAAACTCTTTTTAAATACTCCCTTGCATGCCCAATAAATGTGAGGAAAAAAACTTCAGTTGAGTAAGTTTCATTTTCATAAAAATCATACAATGCAGGCATCTGCAGAATGTTATATGAATACCTAGAGGAATATGCATGCATGTCATACATAAAGGGGATGGGGACTTGCATCATGATACTGCTGTTGTTACTTAATTTGGAATATTGTAATTCTTTAATTCAGGGGTTTTGCAAATAACTAATATCCATCTTAACAAATATAAGCTACTTAAGAATAAAATCACCTGTAGGTGCCATGGGCAGCTTGTAAGTTTAGTAAATAAATAACATTCTTTGCTTTATTAAAAATACACTATAGTTGGAATAATCCAAATCTCATTTTAGAACTAAAATAATTTAGAAGTTTGGCACCTGGGCCAAACTGTAAAACCGAAGTATATTTAAATGAATACACTGCCATGTTGCAATTATAGACCATCCAAATTCCTCTTGTAATAACTAAATGCTTGGCTATTAGACTGATCTAATATTTTAATATGTCAATCTGCCTTTGATACAATCAATCAGAAAGTTTTACTGCAATTTTCAAATATGAATTATCCCAAGGTGTAACTTATATAAATAATGACTGAAATTATACTTTCATCCTAATAGCTCTAAATATCACGTGCAGTCTTTCATGAAGTAAATTCAAGAGAACTATTAGTAAAAATGAAACCACGTCCCTGCCATTAACTCTTTAGTAATTCTGCTCCTACTGATTTATGACTTGGTTTCTTGTGCTTCATAGAGAAACTGAAGTCAAAATACATGTTAGTGATAAAACTGAACATTACCAACCCCACCCCATCATAAACACAATTTGGAAGAAGAAAACTTAAGAGTGTTGTTTTTCACATTTTAAAAAAAATAGCAATCTGTTAAAAAATAACTTACATGTATTAGTATATGAATCCTTTTAAGTCAATACATCAATCTGGAAATGATATTCATTTTAATATTTACTTTTCCCAATAAACCTGATAGGATTTTTAAATATCAGTTTATGTTAATTTTTATCTGAAAAAGTTGATATATCTCCACCCCAAAATAAAGGAAGTTTCCTTGGTGTCATTTTCCCAACATTTAAACTTTCACTATTACTAATACAGTTGTGTCGGGAGCATCTAAGTTCTTCTGGGTTGAAAAGACTGGACGATGACATCACCATTATCCAGAGGGACGCTCCTTTCATGTCACCATTAAGTTGCCTATTTAAGTAGTACCCATTTATCTACTCGTGGTTGCCCACTTTCAAGCTGTTGGGTTGGCAGGAACTGGAGTGTGTGATGGGAGCTCACCCCATCCTGACGCAGCAACCAGATCTCAAACGTGAGCCATTGCAGTGTCCTAACCTCATGAGCCACCAAACTCCTTTTATTTGAATTGTTTAAAGCAACAGATAAAACCCTATTTTATAGTTATAAGTAGCATATGATGCTTACTCTAATTAACTGAATAACATTATAAATTAATAAATTGTTGTACAATATCATTAATTTTATATGAAATACATATTATGAAAACATAGTTATATTCATATTTAGACAAAACTTGTTTCAAAAATGACTACTGTACCATATCAAATGCTTTTTTCATATCTGAAATCACTAACACAGATCTTAATTTTTCTGAATGTTCATCCAAAATATCAATTGGTACACGAATATCAGATACCAAGCAATCCATTATATTGTGCAGGATAAATAATCAAAACTAACATCCTCTATTATCTACATACAAGAGTTACTGTTAGTATTTCTACCTCAACATTTTGTCAAGAAAATCAGATGATGGATATCTATGGAAATTCGCAGTCATGTGGGTCATGGTTGCCCCAAAGATGCTTTGTTCAAGAGGCAACTAGACTTTCTGATTTTTCTTTCAAGACATTTTGATTCTCATTCTTCTTCAGCTGAAGAACTTCTTGGATGAGAAAGAGCATTGTCTTACCTGAACACTTCTCAGCAGAGCGATGGAGAATCCACACATGGGTTGACACATGCCTTTCTGACCAGAGACTGAGTCCTTAATCTTTTACCACGCCCCTCTGTCAACTGTCACTTTCCCAGTTCACGACGAAGGCACTCTTTGGTGGCATTGGCTCTTCCTGCTCTTCCTGTGCTGGACGAGGGACCTGATGGTCTCCGGGGGGGAGTGGATTCTCCATCGTCGTGCTGAAAAGCAGCGTTCAGGTAAGACAACGCTCTTTCTCCAGCATCTCGATTGGAGAATCCACACATGGGACATACCAAAGCCTGGCTGTCCCTATGGGCGGGAATTGTTGTGGTCGTGAGTCCCCCTAACTACATGCACTCGCTGAAGCACCTTCCTCTAAAGGCAGCCTTAGCCGAGGCAAAGGTGTCCAACTTATAGTGGCGCACAAAAGGAGATGTTGAGGACCATGTCACTGCCCTGCAGATCTCTTCAATTGAGGCCTGCGTCGCCCAAGTGGCTGTAGTTGCAGCACTTCAAGTAGAATGGGTAGTTAAACATCTGGGGACCGGAACAGACTGTGTCTCATAGGCCTTTGCTATACATGCCCTTATCCAACAGCCTATGGTTGATGAAGTGACCTTTAATCCTAGAGAAGACGATTGGAATGAGACAAACAGTGATTCGGATCTACGGTGAGGCAAAGTGCGTTTGATATATTTATGTAGTGCCCTCCTTATGTCCAGAGTGTGTCATTTCTGTTCCAGTGGGTGAGAAGGTCCTGGACAGAAGTTTGGCAGCACTATCTCCTGGGCCCAGTGAAACCAAGAGCTGATCTTGGGGACGAAGGAGGGATCTAGATGTAGAACCACCCTGTCTGCATGGAAGGTGCAAAGTTCCTCTCTGATAGAGAGAGCAGCCAGTTCTGAAATTTGCCTGGCCAAGGTGATGGCCACTAAAAAGGTGAGATTGAATGACAGATATCTCACTCGTGGACCTGAGAGGTTCGAAAGGTGGTAAGGTAAGGGCGTGTAAAACTTTAAACAAGTCCCAAGTTGGATACCTGTGTACAACAAGTGGTTTTAAGTTAACCGCCCCCCTTAGAAAGGAGCACACTACTGGATGGTGCGCTATGGATTCCAAGGCCCCATAAGTCAGCACTAAAGGCAAGGCAGCCACCTGTCTCCAGTGTTTGAGGCTAACCCCTTCTCTAGACCTTATTGCAAAAAGTCCAGGATCTGAGGGATGGAGACTGACATAGGGTCCAGACCCGACCTAGCACACCAACTGCAGAATGCCTTCCAAATAGTTATAAATTCTGTTGGTGGAAGTTCTCCTGGAAGCCTGTATCGTTTGTATCACCTTTCTTGAAAAGTTGTCCCTCATCAGGATCCACCTCTCAAGTGCCAGGCAGTCAGTTGGAGCCACTGAGGCTCTGGGTAGACCAAGGCCCCCTGGCTGAGACGGACCCTGTCCTGAGGGATTCTCCAAGGCCGGGACACAGAGAGGCTGACGAGGTCTGCATACCATGGCTGTCTGGGTCAATGCGGAGTGATGAGTAATATCTCTGTCTGTTCCACTAGAAGTTTCCTGATCACTCCCACTGTGATGGGAAGAGGAGGTAATGCATACAATAGGCCCTTGGGCCATGGGCAGCGGAGGGCGTTGACTCCTTCTGCTCCCGGTGTCGAAAACCTCATGAAGTATCTGGGCAGTTGCGAGTTCGTCGGGGTGGCGAATAAGTTCAGGACCAGGCAGCTGAACCTCTCGCACATTTCCTGGAAGATATCTGGGTGCAACTGCCACTCGGAGTGATTCACCATGGTCCGGCTGAGAAAGTCTGCCTCAGCATTTGTCGCCCCCGAGATGTGTTCTGTCTTGATGGAACTCAGGTGAGCCTCTGCATGAGACCTCGAATGGATGCCCCCTTGGTGGTTGATGTGCGCTTTTGCAGCCACGTTGTCTGTCAAGATCAGTAAGTGTTTTCCCTCTACAGTGGTCTGGAAGTGTCAGAGGGCGAGGTGGATCACTCGTAGCTCCAGCCAGTTTATGTTGTTCTTCAGGTCTGCCTGAGACCATTGTCCTTGAACCAGCTGTTGCTGGAGATGGGCGCCCCATCCAAACAGGGTGGCATCTGAAGTCAGTGTCAGGCGGCTGGGCTCCTTGAACAGTGTTCCCTTTTCTATTGCTGGGGACACCCACCACCTAAGCGACCTGAGTGTCTCTAATGGTATCCTGCCCTTGGAGGTGGAATTGCTACCCCCTGCTCTCTGGAATGGTAGCAGGAACCATTGCAGAGTTCTTAAGTGCGATTGGGCCCAAGGTACTATGGTTATGCAAGAGACCATCTTTCCTAGGAGCTGAGAGAGTATGGCCAATGGAACGATATGTTCTGTCCTGATTTGGGCAACTAAGGACTTGATGCTGTCCTGTCGCTCCTGGGAAAGATAGACCTCTCACAGCCTGGTGTCTATCACTTCTCCTAGATGGAACAGCCGAGTAGTTGGTACAAGATGACTTTTCTGAAAATTGATGGAAAATCCGTTTTTCTGAAGAACACGGATTGTCATTTCCAGATGTCATTTCTGAGCTAGCTGGGATGAGGAAGATTGGATAAGGATGTCATCCAGGTAGCACTGGAGGCGCACTGGGATTGTCCTTAGGTGCATGGCCATTGCTGCTAGGACCTTTGTGAAGGACCTGGGGGCAGAGGCTAAGCTGAGAACTCTGTACTGGAAATGATGGCCTGAGTAACAGAACCTGAGGTACCATCAGTGCCGGGGAAGGATGGAGATGTGGAGGTATGCCTCCATCAAGTCGATGGAAGTCAGGAGGTCGCCCATCCTGATGTCGTCCAAGATTGACTGCAGAGAATTCATTTTGAACCTCTTGTACATCAAATGGACGTTCAATCTTTTGAGATCCAGAATTGCTCTCCACCCCACCCCACACAGGACTTCAGAACTAGGAATAGGATTGAGTAGAATCTGTGCCCCTGTTGTTCTTCTGGAACTGGCTTGATGGCCTGGATGTCCAGGAGGTGTTGAATTGCCATGTCCATGAGATCCCTCTTGGTGGAGTTCTTGGAGGTGGGCAACGGATGAAGTGCCTCGGAGGAATGGAGAGAAATTCCAGACTTAAGCCGAATCTTAAGGTATTCAGAACCCACAAATCTGTTTTGATTTTCTCCCACTGGGGGGCAAATAGAGTTAAATCCCCGTCAATGGGAGGAGGGCTCTGGAAGTCACTTGAAGTGGTGAAAGGGATGCCCCCCTGCTCCACGAAAGGACCGCTTGGCCTGAGGTTGTTATCCCTAAAGGTCAATCTGTCTGGTTGTCGATCAGATCTAGGAGAGTAAGGATATTGGAATTGAGGGTGGTCAGTAGCATTTTCCGGTAGACAAAAGGAAAACCGACGTCCATAGGGCGAAGCCTACCTATCCACCCATCTAGTGACAGAGGACAGGACCTTGCATTTGTCCTTGTTCTCCATGAGGAATGGGTTCAAGGCCTCTCCAAAGAAAGAGGAACCCCTGTAGGGAGCAGAAGCCAATCTCCTTTAGTTTTGGCATCCGCTTGCCATTGGTGAAGCCATAGCAGGCAGCGGGAGGTGATGTTGGAGGCGAGAGCATGCAGTGACAAATCGGCCGAAAGCTCGGCCACTGCCACCACCTTGTTGATATCCAGGTGAATCCAGGTCTCCTCTGGAGGAACTCTCGCCTGCAACTGTTTTAGCCAAAGTAAGGAGGTCCTGACAAAGAATGAGGTGACAGTGGCCGCCTTAACTGCCCAGGCATTAGCTAGGTGTGTTCGATGAAAATTTAATTCTGTCTTTCTGTCCTCAGCCTTCAAGGCCTCAACGATGTCTCCAGGGATCACTGAAGGTGAAACTAGAAAGGCTAGAGGGTCATCTACAGAAGGCAACTCTAAGGCTTCAGATAAGATGGGAGCCATGTTAAAGAATCTCCTGTCATTTCCTCCCAGTTTGGGGAAGGTGCCAGGCTGGTTCCACTGCCTCTGAACCACCTCAAGAAAAAGTTTGGGGCAAGGAATGTTCTCCTGCATGACAACAGGTTCTGAGAACACAGCATTATCTGACTCCTGAGGACCTGATGGTTCCACAGGTGCCGCTGGAATAGTCCCAATTTGGGCCGTGGTCCTGGCCTTACAGAGGAGGGACTTAAATAGCACTGGGCTGGAGTCCAGTGAAAGGTGGGGTCACGAGAAAGGTCAAGGTCATTGTCCGAAAACCCTTGCTCCCTCTGGTCATCATTCTCTAATACTGATGCCCTGCTTCTACAGGAATGGGCGGGGGATGTAGACCTATGTGCCCGCCCCACCATAGGAAACATACTGATGGGACAGTTGCGGAGGAGGCTCAGAGATTACAGAGGCAAAGCGATCCCCAAGTTGAAGAGTGGTGGCTACCCCCTGAGAAATAGCCTGTGAAATAAGGAATTTAAGTTCCTCAGATAGACCAGATCCCTGCCTGTCTACTGGGCGTCTATTGTCCAGTGGGCGTAAAAGTTGCCTCAGGGGTAAAGGCCCTATCCCTAACCTGAGGTTCAGCTACCTCTGTTGCTATGCAAGGAAAGGGACACTGTCCTGCCTCATCCTGATTTTCTGTTGGAAAAACAGATAACTGTTCCCTATTGCCCTCTGGTGACAAGTTCATAGGAACTGCAACGTTAGCTGGCAGAATTGGCTGGGGGGGAGGGGGAATAACAGTCTCTGTCAAAGAAAGAGACGCAATACTTTCCTGATGAGCTTTCTTCTGCAGTCTGGTATCTGCTTCTCCAGAGCTTGCTGTCTTCTGTTGTCATCTTTCTCGTCAGCCCTTGATGGTTTTCTAGAGTATATAGCCTTAGCCTTGATTTTATCAGCTGCACCCTGGCTGGCTGATCTAGCTCTTCTGGAGCTTGTCTTTTTGTTGGAAGCAGATGAGGAGGCTTCTTGCCCTTCCATGCCAACAGAAACTGTTCAGCCATTTTGACAGCTTTCTTAGCCCAATTGAGAAGCTGCCCTGTCTGCAGCGAAACATTGCTGCCCTGTTCTTCTGTGGATGACAGTTGCTCTTTTTTAAATATGGGGCTAAGTTGGGCTGGGCTTTGTGGCGGCAAGACCAGCAAGATGGGGTAGCCAGCCATACCTCCTGTGGCCACGTGTTTTTTTTTTTTTTTGAGGCTGCCTAAATCGGGGAAGCTATTTGGTGAGGGCTTTGACAGCTGAGGTCCCTAGGGACCTAAAAGGCTTCCAATTAGCCTGCGGAGCTCAATCAGCGTAATAAGCTGCTAAAGCCGTGAGGTTGGGGAGTTTAAAAGCCAAAAAAACAGCTGTTAAGTGGCTGCGGTGCTTAAAAAAAGGCGGCACCTGGGCTAGCGGCGCCTCAGGTGAGCGGCGGCTTCCCTCATCCGGGAGATTACTCCCTGCTGCTGCTGCAAGGCTGTAATCGAAGTTAGGCTACAGGGAATGGCTGTGTCGATATGCGGACAGAAAAAAAGCCTCCTCAGCCCTTTGACAGCACTGTGAGATCAAACCTGCCAGCACAAACTGTTAATATGGAGACTCCAGCATTTCTGACCAAAGATTTGTGAGCTAATCTTTTGTCATGTCCTATGGGGCAAGACTGAGTCGTGAACTGGAAAGTGACAGCTGACAGAGGGGTGTGGTAAAAGATTAAGGACTCAGTCTCTGGGTAGAAGGGTCGTTGGTTTTCACCTGATATGACCTTTCTCTTTGGGTGGAGATAGCATTCAGGATTGGGTGATCAGTCTTCACTTGCTGATTGGACTGAGTATGTCAAATCTTTGAGGACACTCCCTCTGTTGATAGGGACCTCCCAGAAATATTGACAGACTAACGTGTTCTCCTATAACAATAACATACACCATTACATTAGGAACGGACCAGAAAAGGGTGGGACTGAATACTATCTCCACCCAAAGAAAAAGGTCGTATCAGGTGAGAACCAACAACCCTTCTCCATTGTGGTGGAGATAGCATTCAGGATTGGGACATTCCAAAGCTGGCTGTTCTATGGGTGGGCCTAGTGTGGTCTGAATCCCCTAGACAGGATGGACCTTTTGCAGACATCTCTGTCCAAAAGCTGCCTCAGCAGAAGCAAAAGAGTCCAGCTTATAGTGTCTGATGAATGGAGAAGGTGAGGCTCAGGTAGCCACCCTGCAAACCTCCTCCAGAGAGGCCTGAGTGGCCCATACCACCGACGTGGCAGCAACTTGTTGAGTGCACTGTTATCCTTGGTGGGACTACCAGTCCTTGGGTTTGGTAGGCCTTGGATATGCACAGTCTTATCCATATCCTCACAGTCGTTGGAGTAACCTTGCAACCCATAGTAGAAGGTTGAAAGGAAATAAAGAGGGATTCAGACCTTCTGAAGGGCGATGTCCTCTTAACATAAATCTGCAAGGCTCTGCGAACATCCAGTGTGCCATCTTCTTTCTAATGCATGCAGAGGACACGGGCAAAAAATCAGGTAAGATTAGTTCCTGGGCTCTGTGGAACCACGAGTTCACATTTGGCATGAATGAAGTGTTTAGTCTTAACACCACTCGGTTGGTGTGGAACACTCAAAGGTCCTTCCTGACAGATAAAGCTGCGAAATCTGAAATCCTCCTGGCAGAGGTAATTGCTACCAGGAAGGCCACCTTGCAAGACAAAACTTCAAGGAAGTGGACCTCAGTGGTTCAAATGGGCCTCAGTCCACGACTGCAGTACTTTAGAGAGGTCCCACGTTGGAAATTGATGAACCACCGGAGGCCTCAGGTTTGTAGCATCCTTCAGAAACCTGTGGACCGTGGGATGTCTAGAAAAGGATTCCACTCCCCCCAAGGACAGAACAGAGAACTAGGCTAGGAAGTCCAGCACCTGTGCAATCGAGGCCACAGTGGGGACAATGTCAGACCTAGAACACCATTTGCTGAAAGCCTTCCAGGTTGCATCTTAGATATGGTTGGTCGAGGGTCTCCTGGAGGCCTGGATAGTTCTTACTACTCTGGAGGAATAATTGTCCTGGATCAGAGATCCCCGCTCAATCTCCAGGTGGCCAACTGAAGCCACTGGGGCTCTGGGTGCAATACTGGCTCCTGGCTTAGCAACACTCTGTCCTCTGGTATCCTCCAAGATGTGGAGATGGAAAGATTTACTAAGTCCGCAAACCATGGCCTTCTGGACCAATGAGGGGCTACCAAGATAAGTTCTGCTCTTTCCGCCAACAGCTTCTGGATCACTCTCGGAATCAGGGGCAGGGGAGGAAAGGTATAAAGTAGCTCCTGTGGCCAAGGGCTGCATAAGGCGTTCATTCCTTCCGCCCCTGGAACTGCAAACCTGGAGTAGAACCTCGGGAGTTGCATGTTGTCCTGGGAAGCGAAGAGGTCCACAACTAATACTCAGAATCGCTCTGACAGCTCCTGAAACAAATCAGGGTGCAAATGCCACTCTGCGTGGTCAATGGTGGCTCTGCTAAGCCAGTCAGCCTCAACATTGGCCACGCCAGCAATGTGCTCAGCTCTNGAGCATCAACGGCCATGAATGTGTCCCACCTTGGCGGTTAATGTGTACCTTGGTTGACACATTATCAGTCAAAATCAGGATGTCCTTACCTGAGACAGATTCCTCTAAGTTTTTCAGGGCCAGATGGACCATCCTGGATTGAATATGGGCTCCCCAGCCATAGAGACTGGCATCCATGGTCAGCACTAACCTGTCAGGTTCCTTGAATAAGAGCCCCAGGGAGAGGGCCTCAGATGACCACCATTGTAAGGATTGCAAGACCAGAGGAGTCAATCTGACCTGTAGAAGGGAACAACTCCTACCTGTCTTCTGATACGGGAGAAGAAACCATTGGAGTGGCCTGGCATGGAATCTAGCCCAGGGCACAATATTCATACAAGATATCATTTTCCCCAGGAACTTGGAAAGTGTAGCCAGGGACACCCTGTGTTTAGGTTTTACTTGCCCAATTAACTCCCTGATACTCCCCTGATGTTCCTGGGATAAGGACACCTTGCAGGAAATGGTATCTATTACAGCTCCCAGATGGAGTAGAGAGGTGGTGGGAGTGAAGTGGCTTTTGGCCTCATTGACAGAAAAGCCATGCCCCTGGGATCACCTGAATGGTGATTTCTAAATCCTCTTTTGCTCGAGATGGGGAGGATGACTGGACCAGTATGTCATCCAGGTAACACTGGACTCTTACTGGGTTGGCCCTGAGATGGGCTGCCAGGGCTGCCANAGCTTTGTGAATGTTCTGGGGGCAGAGGAAAGCCCAAAGGGCAAGGCCCTATATTGATAGTGCCTCCCATTATAGCAAAACTTGAGAAATTGTCTATGGGCCAGAAGAATGGGGACATGAATGTAGGCCTCTGTTTAATCTATGGAGGTCAGGAAATCCCCCTCCTTAATCCCCTCTAGAATCGACTGGAGGGAATGTATTTTAAACCGCCTGTATTTCACCTGGCAGTTAAGATGCTTCAAGTCCAGAATTGCCCTCCATCCCCCTGAGGCTTTAGGAATTACAAACAAGATGGAATAAAATCCCATGCCTTGTTGGTCCTCAGGCACCATCTGAATTGCCTGGATTTCCAGTAGGTGCTTAATAGCTGTTTCCATAAGGACCTTTCTCTCCCTGTTCTTGGAAACAGGACAGCAAATAAAAACCCTCGGTGGTGTAGAGAGGAACTCAATGGAAAGATCCAAGGTGACAGTCTCTAGGACCCAAGCGTCTGGGGTTACCTCCTCCCAACTCCAGCTGAATAATGCCAGACGTTCCGCAATGGGAGGGTTGACATCTAATTTATCTGGGGTGTTGGAAGGGATGACCCCCAGCCCCTCGAAAGGGCCACTTATTGTTAAATGGGTGATTTCTACCTGTCCTGTCCTGGGGTTGATCCTGCCTGGGGACAAAAGGCCTCTGGGCCTAAAAAAACCCCTCCTGCTTCAGGAGTCCTATAATAGGAACGTCTGAGATAGGGAGTTGATCTTAAATCACCCCTTCTGGACCTGGACAGCAAGACCTTCCCTTTGTCCTTAGACACCACCAGTACTTTGTCCAGAGCCTCTACAAATAATTTATCCCCTTTAAAGGGAGCAGTGGCCAACCTCCACTTATGTCTCATATCAGCTTGCCATTGTCTTAGCCAGAGCAGGCGGTGAGAGGTCACAGTCCCCCCTATTGCCCTAGATGCAAATCTGGCCGCACTGAGGGTGGCATCAGCTGAAAATTCCACTGCTGCTAATAGCTTGTTCACATGTTGGTGT
>AZIM01000867.1:90630-102831 GCA_000516915.1 Ophiophagus hannah
CAGGGCCAGTCAGAGGCGGTATTTGCTGGTTATCCGAACTACTCAAAATTTCTGCTACCGGCTCTCCAGAACTGGTCAGATCCTGCTGAATACCACCTCTAAACCAGACCAGGACATAGCAAGATGATATCTTTTAAAGAAGGCACTTCTGTTACTTAACTTTTTGTTCCTCAAATTCATTATTCTGAGGAACTGTACTTTGAATGTCTTTCTTATAGAAATGCTTAATGATGGAGGAGGTGTCAGGGGCTTCAAGACAGTCTTGACAATTAGCATTTGCCTAGACTAATTCCTGCAGTTTTCTTGGCAAGATTTTCAGTGGTTTGCCACTGCCTTCTTCCTAGAGTGACTGGCCCAAAGTCACCCAGCTTGATTTGGACCTAAGGCAGGAGTTTTCCACTTTTAGAGCTTGTGCCTTAAAATCACTATACTAGACTGACTCTTACTTAATGAAATAATACAAACATAAGACAACTCTGCACAAGTAACTTTTGAAGGTCTAAATTAAGAAGGTAATAAGGGATTATGGTTCAATTGGAACATCCTCTTAAATTGAACTGCCATAAACAGTTCATAAACTGTTCATAAACTGTTTTATTTCATTGTTGCCAAACGTCAGGTGAGCAGGGGAAAGAATGCAGTACCCCATATGGACAGTCTCAGCCTTTATTAGCTTGTTTAAACAAAAACCATGACCAGGACAAAATTTCTTCATGAATACATATCCTAAACTACCTTCCTTTTATAATTTATCCCTTTTATAATTTATCCCTTTTAAAAACATGTACCTGGAACATACCTGATCATGTCATCTAAACCACTAACTAATCAGATTCATTCTTCATTTTTGAAAGAAAGGTTTATGGTTCAAAATGACTGCTTTAAGCTTAATGTTATATTCAGAGCCAGTCTTGTCACATATTAAGAGTGCACTGGTTGCCACCCACCCCCAACACTTCTATGTATATATTTGAACTTTTCCCACCAGGCTCACATTGCCATTTCTATTCTTGCACATCTGGCATTCCTGCCCATTTTCTGGGCGTGGCTTAGGTCAACTATAAAGCTGCTTGGTGCTGTGAAACTAAAACTGAAACTCCTCTGCTTGTGTTTTTGCATTTGGAATAGATTTCTTTTTGGGGGGGAGGGGGAGTACAACTCCTTAGCATCAGAGCATGTTAATAATAATATAGGAAATTCTAATGCTCTGATGGTCATTTCAAAAAATCCTTTGTTAGTAAGCCAAGAGGAACATACATGCCAAATTTCNNGTTTGTAGGCTTTACAGTTCTGGAGATTTTGTGACTGGAGATTTTGTGATGATGCGTGAGTGGTATTTCGCTTTTATATATATGAGTTTTGACACACATAAAATATGTTCTGAGATGTGGGTCCCAGTGAGCCATTCATCTTCTATATGGTTCAAGATAATGATCTCTTTCTATGCTCTGTCACTGGCACTTAAATGATACATTAGCTATATCCTCAATCTCTGATTCACCAGAGATATATGTCTGTTCATCTACTATTTTTTAATGCTACCTAATTGCTAAAATATCGTATCAGTAAACACCACCCCCTAAGATCTTGGGAATTTTAGTAATGAACTAGTTGTTAAAAATTTTAAATTACATTTATAGTAATTCATCCATTTCAGGGTACCAGCCTTGCTGAGAGTTGCGTTATCTTTTTGAGCTTCTATCTCAAGGATTCTTTGAGCAATAATTTTCTTAACTTGTTGATCAGGTACTGCTAAAAAAAGATGCAGAACTCTCACAACTCCTCTAATGTAATTTGTAATCTCTCTAAGCATTTACACAAGCTATATTTTTATGCGATACCTAACAGCTTGTGATGCTTTTCTATCTTCAACAGAGGACAAGTGCAGAAATTAGTATGGAGACTGCACTGATTGTGCCCAATGGTCTACTGCACTGTAGAGCTGGGGTGGATGTAATACAATTGTCTTAAGTTTTTCTTGATTTCTCAGCAGTTTTTGATTCAATCTGGTGATCTTCCTAGAGCAGCTATAGGGAATAGGATTTGGGAAATATGCTTCTCCTTCTTTCTCTGCAGGTGGTTCCATTCAGTGTCCATGGAGGCAAATATATAAGGTATGCAAACAACAACAACAAAATCTCTTTCATACCACAATTCTCAAACAATTCCTTTATTTAGTAATAAGCTTGCTACCTAGAGAAAGAAGACTCTATTTCTTCTCCATAGGGGGTTCATAGAATTATAGGGTAGGATCTTCTAGTCCATTATGGCTGGCTCAGGAATTTTGGGAGTTGAAGTCCATATGTCATGAAGGGGCAATAATTCCCCACCCCTGTTCTAGTCCAACCACCTTATTAAAGCAGGAGTCCTCATACCATATCAAATGGTTCACCAATTGTTTCCTGAAAACCTCCACAACTCGAGGAGGCAACCTGTTCCACTGCTTAAGGTTCAGAAAAGACAACACTTACCCACCTCCACGTCATTCAATAACATCTGTTGTACTCCTAGTTTCCACAGCCACAAAATAATGAACAGAATTAGAAAGGAAAGACCAAGAAGAATGACTCCTCTGAGATCATTCTAAAAACATTAGGAGAATTATCTACTTACAGATGCCACAATGTGCCCATCTTCATTTTCCTAAATGGTATCCAGTCTAAATTTGATAAGCTTATTCAAGCTCAAACAACCCCTGGTGTTAGAAGTTGCTATCCCACAACATCTAACAATGCAAGGTCTTCTATTAAAAATCAATAAGTGTATAGCTAGAGTGCTTCAAAAGAACTAAACTCTTTTGTCTATCCCTTTAAATAGGCTGTGTGCTAGGAATCTTACACATCAGAAAGCTGTAATAAATCTGCTATATGAGATCCTGAACTATCATCCCAAACATATAGATTTGTATACGTATTACTTTTTGCTTAGTTATATAAGGTTTAAAACTATCTCTTTTCCCCCATAGGCCACATAAACTTTAGGATGGCAAAAACTCAGACAGGAGGTTTTCCTCCTAGAATTTTTAAAGAACCCTGAACTAACCTTTGATTTAGCCTCACTCTCTTCAATTGATCAAGGCTATTGCCTTCTGCCAAAAGCAGAAGAAACCAGTGCTCCAAAGCAGAGAGACTGTAATCTCCCCAATAACTAATTAAGAGATCTTCAAAACAGACTTCAGATTAAAAAAAAAAGCTTTGCCATTTACATCTCTTATTCCCCAGTCACACGGGTCAATAACTTAAAAGAGAGGACAGATAGTCCTCAATTTACAACAATTCATTTAGTGATGTTCGAAGTTACAACAGCACTGAAAGAAGTAACATTTTTCGCACTTTCAACCATTGCAGCATCCCATTGTCACATGATCAAGATTCAGACACTTGGCAAATGACTCATATTTATGACTGTTGCGGTGTCCCAGGGTCATGTGATCTCTTTTTGCAAGCTTCTGATAAAAAGAGTCAATGGGGAAGCCAGATCCACTTAACAACCATGTTATTAACTTAACATTGGCAATCATTCACTTAACAACTGTGACAAGGTTGCAAAATGGGTCAAACCTCACTTAACACCTGTCTTGCTTAGCAATAGAAATGTTGGGCTCTGTATAATTTAGCAACTTACATGTTCAATATAGTACCAAGAGGGGAAAATTATCCCTATAGGCTGAGACATACAATAGGGCACAAGCATTAAAGTGGTATATTCTGCAAAGGCAAAAACTTGTTTCATCACCAACAGACTCTGATATAAAAAACTAATTTGTTAAATAATAATGAAGTATTACCCTACCTACAGTATTTAGAGGAAGCTGCTAACTCACTCCACAGACTACCGCAAATTTTATTTTGATGGAAAAAGAACTGACAATCTAGCCCTCCCTACCAACCTACACACTGCAGCCACAGAATTGGCTGAAATCATAAGGAAGGGTCTTCAAATGTATAACCATATGATCCAGAAGAAAGGAACCACAAGCACTGCATTATAAAAATGGAAGCCGTCTAGTGTAGAATCCTTCTCATGTATCTCCTATATATAGTGTTCTTCTCAGAGCCATACAACTTAATAGAGAACTGACATGAGGCTCACCAGAACAAAGGTACCCTAAATTGTTAGAACATTTTGTAACTATATTTGGTGTCATCTTGCTGTAAAAGACTGACTTCAAACTGATTTGGCAACATACAGATATAGCTTGCTTACATCCAGTAGCTGGGGTAGATTAAGGCAGACCCAAAGATGGCTTGGATATATTGATAATCATCAGCATGACTATAACAACTAATGGACTCCTATCATTTAAAATACTATCCCATGTCACTAAAGATTCAGTCAAGATTCTATATCTTAATAGTCAATGTATACTTCTCATCAATCAGAAAATATGAGATCAGGAGTTCAGGAAAAGCTACTGTAATGGAAGGTAGAAAGTAATGATTTGTTTCTCCTGTGCAACAGCATCCTATTTCCTCATAAAACAAGTAACAACTTAGCAAACCACATCTTCTGTTCACGCCATGTGTAAGCCTATTTTTGAAGCAGTCTGTTTTCTAGGTCTCAAAAGAATATTTATAATCTTATCAAATATAATTAAATCATACATACAGGGAAAACCTTTTGATAGAAAGCAAATGCCTAGGTTTGGAAAATGTTTATTAAGTTTATGAAAATATGGACTACCAACACAATTTCAACACAATAGAGCAGGGATGTCAAATTTGTGGTCCATGGGTCAGATGCGTCACCTGCTGGCCATGACCACCCCGATTTAGCGAAGGAGGGAAATGTTGCAATACATCATGTGATGACGTTTCATCGTGACTTTTACACCCTTGGAGTGCAGCATGAATTTATTTATTTATTTAGTAAATTTATATAGCCAGTCATCTCATATACATGACTCTGGGCTGCAAACAATTAAAAATAAAGTTAGGATAGAACAAGGGAAAAAACCCCAGTATCTATTAGCACAGAATATCTGAGAATATTCACAATGTCTCACATACAAATTAACCATGAAACAGGCTGATCCTTTACTGACAAGACCCTAAGACCCCAAGACAAAACTCAGTTTTTAATGCCTCCAAGCACATATTAGTAGCACCTCTCTCTTTAACTGTTGTTAATCAGTATAGATTCCAGAACAAATTCCTCTTTCATAATTTCAATGAATTGAGAAATTCACATTTTGAAGAATTCTTGTAGCATAAGCCACCTAGAACATCACTAATCTCTTAACATTTCCTGAAGATTAATTTTAGATAAGCATCAAACCATATCTGGAACAGCTATCAGTATATTAGGAAGAGACAGAGGAAGAATGAAATATTTCAGTTTTCCATGAAGTTCTCTCTCAAAAATGGAATATTCTTTACATCCCTAGTTTGAATATGTAATTCACAGGACTACCGTATCTTAATCTACTGGAATATTTTAAAAAGAAGCATTTACAAACACGTTTAGATACTAATACATATGAATAGAATTACATTTTAGAAAAACCTTAATTTTATCTCTCCTACATTCATACTCTTATTTCTTTTTGACTATTTCCCCATTCTTTGTCATCAGTCTGTTTAATTCCTGTTGAGGATATTCCATGGGATCAGAAAGGACGAGCACTGAAATATAGGGATTAAAAGAATTTGGCTACTGAGTTGACTGAGACAAAAAAATTATTCCCAGAATAATAGATAGAACAAATTTGTTCTATCCATGATAGAACAAATACAAGTCAGAATTTAGTTCAGCTAGTATTTGAACACTTGTAACAGTCAGGTGAAGCTGCATTTTTTTCCAGAGCTGCAAAGGGACCCTAGATAATTCTTATTTATTTATTAATTTTTGAGGTTGCTTGATTTCAAAAAGACTTTGGGCAGTTTATAATTTTAAAAGAATACATAATATGAAAGAAAAACTACACAAGTCCAGACAAAACAACACAAGAAACAAAAGCTTAACACTTTATAGAATTTTCTTTGAAGTTCCCAATATGTCAAATGATCTTACTATTAATACATAGGCTTTTTAAAACCTAAGAAAAATATAAGAAGCTCTTCACTCACATCATACATTTTAGAAAACGCATCTTTTCAAATTGGTCTTATTAAAAATCTGTTCCCTAAATGGATGGAAACTCCATTTAGGCCACTGGTTCCAGCCCTTTTCTGAGCCCTGGAATCCATTTTTAAAAATACATAATTCTTTTAATCTTTTTTCCATGGGGCTTAATTTTTGTCATTGTTCTCTCAACATCTTTAAATATTTTTTAAGCTTTGTTAAGCAGGTCAAGAAAGAACCTCACATAACTGCAACTTCTGCCAGCCTGCCCAGGGACTTTGCTTGTGGGAAGCCGGCAGGAAATGTTGCAAATTGCAATCATGTTTCCATGAGATGCTGTGATGATCAGAAATCCAGGGCCGTTGCCAAGCATCCAGATCATTGTCATCTGACTGCAAGAGTCCTGCAATGGCCAGAACTTCCAGCATCAGTCATAAGTATCACTTGTTTAACACCATCAGAAATTTGAATAATCACTGACTTATTCAAGGACCACCTGTATTCAATTTTAAATCAGTTACTATTTCAAGACTGTACACTATATCCTTTTCCTACATCTGTGCATCTGGTTTTTGTTTCCTAAGTGAAGAATTCAGTTCTTGTCTCTGTTAAATTTCTTATTGGTAGTCCTAACTCATTACTTCCGTTTACCAGTATCACTTGTATTTTTGTCTTCTTCATCTTTTTTACTTAGTCACTTCTAAGGTACTAGCCATTTGATTGTATTGTTAAATCACGGCTATGTACTAAATGTTTCCTCTACCTCTTCATCCAAATCATTAATGAAAACATTGAAGAGTGATTAATCTAATGCCAATCATTTTGGTGTCCTTCTTTATAGATATAAGATATATTAATGCATTAGAAATTAATATGTACATACTTGAATATTTACATTAGGTTTATAGTTGTGTATATATACACACACATACATACATGTATAACTGCATGTATATGAATACAATTTAATTGTTACAACAGTACATTACATCTTATTTTCTTATTTTGTTTTTTTATTTTAAGTCATTTTTAATTCATAATTTTTATGTAGTTGCATTATAACAATCTTTGTGTTATAAAAATAAAAAAGTTTCAGTGGAAGTAAGTCATGCCTACATACAAATCAATTCTATTGATTTTAGTTTTAGTAATGAACAATAGCCTGTTCCAAGACTGTGGGAGAATGACTGCTGGTGGCAGATGGCTTTGTTGTACATGGCTAAAAGAACTTCTATAGAAAAATGCTTTCCTAACTAAAGAGAATTTTATCCAAGAGTATCATGGGTGGATTAGTTGGTGAAATCATTTTTAAAGAGGGCCTGAAGACCTGAATCTCTAATATCTGTAGATTTCCTGTCTCATTTTAACATTTATTTTGAAATAAATATCACTAATTCTCACATTCAGGATAGTAAGAACTTTGTAGACACTTGGCTTATAAAATACAAAAAGGGTTGCAGTCAAGGTGAGTGTACAATTCGTATTTTTTTCTTGCAACAGGAAGCATCTTTGAAACTTGAAAATAACACATATAACAAAGGGGTCTAAGACTATATAGATAAAGGATAATTTTCAAACGAAGTTGCTCCCGTGTTGGAACTCCCTTGTTATAAATATATCCAGATAGATCGTTAGATGATAAAAACTTTATTGTACACCCCCCACACAAAAGCTTTTTAAATACCTGTTTTAGAGGATATAGCATAATGTTTTTAAGCATATCTTGAGTGTATCAGTACACCACATATTAATGGGATATTGATACTTAATACCTAAGAAAGAGAATGATAGAAATCCTTGCATGGGATCTTGGACAAAATTGCCTTTCAGCTGCACTGGAGTCATGCTGAATATCATGTGTCAAAACTGTCTTGCACTCCGTACTTAGAAGGGAATGCAGATCTGCTACTACTGTGACCATGGAAGGCAATATATTCAACTCTTTTTCTTCTCTTACTAAAAAAGCATTAGTGATTTCGGAATCCTTGGTTGACAAAATCTATGAGCTAGTAAGACTAACACAGAGGCCCATGTATTTATGACGATAGTATATGTCAGACTAAAACTTGAAATATAAGAAGAGAATATGGTAAAGATCATGAATATATGTGTTTCTGTGAAACTAATAGAAATGGGAAGGATGTAATAATCTATCTGAAGGTAGTCTGACGTGATGAAATGGATGAATACATGCATGGGAGATGATGATTTAATTATGCATGAAAAAGCTAAATATATGTCAAGAAGCATGAATTTGTGTTATGTAGACTATTGAGTGTACATAGGAAAAGAGAAATTTGCAGGCTTATTGATCACTGCACCTTTATGAACTGTGATAATGAAAGCACCAGGGATGAATTTGGGGGGAAATAAAAAATACATGAGATATTGAGATAAGTTATTTTACTACATAATATAAATTATGGGTGGAAAGAGAGAATGGAAAAAGTATGTCATTTGGAGGTTTACAAATCCATTAAAATGGTGATTGCTGGTGAGTATCAGCAGTGGAGTATGTTTAAACATATCTGTAATCTACAGTTTTGCAAAGAAGTTGAGAAAATTTAAAAATGTACGTAAGATACATATCTAGATTGCATGATACAGGAAACAAGACCTCCTAAGATGAATAGGTAGGTGAACAATACAGTTTCCCTAAGGTTATAGTTTAACTAGAAGTACTCTTCGTTTAACAACCACAATCGGGACTTAGTAGCTAAGTAATGTGTTCATTAAGTGAAATGACATGTAACACAGTTATATCCTTACTTCTGTTGTGATCCTTAATTTAGCTTAGATCCTTAAGCAAATCACTGGTTGTTAAGTATCCAAATCTCAGTCATGTCACAGTGAAAACACTCCAATGCCTCAAGTATGAGAACTGGTTAGAAAATTACTTTATCAGCAATGGTCAGGTTTGAATCAGGTTTGAATGGTCACCTAACAGGGTAGTCATTAAATGAGAACTACCTGTATTCTAATCCTAAAAGTAAGGCAATGGGAAAAAGTGTAGAACTGAGAAAAGAAACAGCACAAAGAGAGTAAAGAGGGTATTGTAAGAGAAAATGGAAAGAGACAGGGAGGTGAGAAAAAAGAAAGAACATTTGGAAATATCCCTTCCACCCACCATCCCAGCTGCTCATCTGCAAGAGGTGGACAGAAAGCACTACACTTTTACTAGGAATATCAGAGAAATAGCTGGACATGAAAAGGTGGAAGTTCAACTGTGAAGAGAAACTGAGAAGCAGTTTAGAAGTAATTCAAAAAGAAAAAGATGCTAAGATAGAAAGAAAGGAGAGATGAGGATTGAAGTTCTGCAGAAGATAGGCAGCTATAGGAGATTTTGGTAGAGAAAATTAGCTAGCTGCATGCTGTTTCCTAATGTCATAAGTAAACGCCTGAAAAAGTTCACATTAGAGATGGGATATTCTTTTTTCCTTACTAGATGTCCCAGGTCACCAAATAGAGAAGTCACCCTTTAGACTTCCCTCTTTTGGCTAAAAGGGGTATTGGTCTTACCTAATACGCTCTTTCTCGGTGTGCTGAGAGAGAATCCAAGAATGGGTTGACATTGCCTTTTCTGCCCAGAGACTGAGTCTGTCAAAGTTCCAGCCATGCCTCCTTTGCCTGTCTGAGTCCCAGTTTTGATGAAGATGTAGCAATTGACTAGGCGTATTTCCAATGCTGATTCTGGCCACTCCTAGACTCTGGACCAGACAGTCGCCAGGGTGGGNACAGTCGCCAGGGTGGGGTTGGATTCTCTCAGCACACCGAGAAGGAGCATATCAGGTAAGACCAACGCCCCTTCTCCAGTGTGCTGAGTAGAGAATCCAAGAATGGGACATACCAAAGCTGGCTGTCCTAAGGGTGGGTAGCAGTCTAGTCCCAAGTCCCCAAGTTCATATGCACCTTCTGAAGTACCCACCTGCCAAAGGCCACTTCAGCTGAACCAAAGGCGTCCAGTTTATAGTGCCTTATGAATGGGGACCGAGAAGACCATGTTGCTGCCCTAAAGATGTCCTCAATAGAGGCCTGTGTTGCCCATGAAGCTGTCATGGCTGCACTTCTTGTGGAATGAGCTGTCACTCGCCTTGAAGCTCATAAGCTTTGGTGATGCATGCCCATATCCACCCGCCTATGGTTGATGGTGTAAACTTGTTACCCAGAGTAGAGAGCTGGAAAAATACAAAGATTCCATTTTTTAAAAGGAGGTTGTCCTCTTGACATAGTTGCGGAAAGCCCTCCTATGGTCCAAGATGTGTCATTTCTTCTCCAGGGCATGGGTCAACCCCGGGTAGAAGCCTGGCAGGATTACTTCCTGTGCCCTGTGGAACCAGGAATTCACTTTGGGAAAAAAGGATGGATCCAACCACAGGATCACCCTATCCAAATGAAATATGCCAAGGTCCTCTCTTAAGGAGAGGGCCGCCAGTTCAGAGATTCATCTGGCGGAAGTGATGGCCACAAGGAAGGCTACCTTGAAGGTGAGGAAGCGTAGACTGGCTGCCCGCAACAGCTCGAAAGGTGCAGAGGTGAGCACTTGTAGTACTTTGGGCAGGTCCCAGGTTGTGTACCTGTGTACCATAGAAGGTTTTAGGTTAGCTGCATCTCTAATACACCTGTGCACAATCAGGTGTTAAGCAAGGGACTTCAGATCCCCGCATGCTAATACCGTGGACAGAGCAGCCACTTGTCTGTGAATGGTGTTAGGGGACAGACCTTTGTCCAGCCCTTCCTGGAAGAACTCCAGAATCTGGCCGATTGATATTGAGGTGGGTTCAATGTGCTAGCTTTTCAAAGAAAGCTAGCAGGCATGAGGTGGCTATGCCAGATGGACCGGGGAGCCAGCCAAATCCAAAATGGCTATGCCAGGAGATCTAGAAGCAGATTATCGTGTGGCAGCTATGTTGGACGGACCAGGGAAGCCAGACAACTTGTTCACTAGCCGTGCGAACAGAAACACAATTTTAACAACCTACTGTACGGTAGAGAATCCAAGAAGTAATTCTGTACAGATCTGTGTCTCTAAGGAGTCAATATTCCAACATCTCTCTTGGGCAAGACGGAGTCAAAACTGAGACTCAGACAGGCAAAGGAGGCGTGGCTGGAACTTTGACAGACTCAGTCTCTGGGCAGAGCCTGGAGAATTCTTGGATTCTCTACTCAGCACACTGGAGAAGATTATACTAATTATACTAAGTTTGATGAGAATGCATTTTACAGGAATTGAAAGAGATTCTGCTGGGTGACTCAGCTCTCAAAACCAGGACTGGTTCCAGTTGTATAGCTGGTTTAAGCAAAGGTCTATTTGTGTGTACAAATGGAAAATAAAGCATGACTGAATTGATTTTTTATAAAAAAAAGTTCTGAGACAATTAGTGAGAGATACAAGTGATAAAATGATAAAATGTTCTAAGTATGAATTTGACCATTTTTTCACAATGTCAACGGTAGATATTAAGGGAAATAAGTATGATAGAAAAAGAACGAAGTGAAAGAAATGAAATAGAATGATTACAGGAAGAAAAACTACAGGAGGAAAAAGGTATTGGAAGTTTTGCCAGTCCAAAGTTTCTTAACCTTTGCAACTTGAAGATGTGTGGACTTCAATTCCCAGAATTCACCATGTTTTTCATCATTTCATCACCCTTGCATCTTTCACTAATTCTCTCAGAAATTTGTTGTAAGAATTAGAAATCTGACAGTGAAAAGATCTAATTTTCAAATTTGTTTTAGTACCATTTTTAAGAAAAATAGAGCACATTTTATAAATAAATGAGAGATAATGAATAGCTTCAAGTGTTAGAAACATATATTGAAATGTTTTCATATAAAAACTGATGTATACATATACACTGTTGTAGTCTGAAGCATCAATGATTAACTAGAAATAGAACCTTGGTTTATTTGTCAAATTTATATGGCTGCCCATCTCACAAGTGACTCTGTGTGGTGTACAAGAAAACTAAAAACAATTAACATATAAAAAGCAATTCCTATTATAAAAAATCTTGATCCCCACCAGAGCTGTGGTGGTTAGAATGCAGTACTGCAGGCTACTTCTGCTAACTGCTGGCTGACTGCAATTTGGCAGTTCGAATCTCACCAGCTCAGCCTTCCATCCTTCCGAAGTCAGTA
>AZIM01000867.1:110582-130477 GCA_000516915.1 Ophiophagus hannah
TGTGCTGAAATAAGTAGATTGACATTTGAAATTAGAGATCAAGAGGATAAACAATTTTATAAGATATGGGATTTGTTTTATCAATGGTTGGATAAAAAGATTTGGTAATGTAATAGACTATATAATTTTGTAATAGGAATTTAATAGACTGAGATAAAATATAATAGAGACATATAAACCATTGGATGAAAGTACAATATAAATTTTATAATAAAATTGAGAATATCTTGTATAAATGATGAAATAAACAGTTTAGTNATATGAGAATCTTTCCTAAAAAAATTGTGAGTGTTGACTATGAAAGGATAACACAAAGGATTGGTAACCAACTGACACACTGTAAAATGGAAGATGGCTTTTATGTTTTTATGTTTTGTCTGTATGTCTTAAAATAAAATAAAAAATATTAAAAAAAATCTACGGACTGAGAGGTGATGGGAGAGAGATGAATACTTATCCCATGACAGGACCGACGCTAAGGCCGCCACCTGTCGGCAAACAGTGTTTGGTGCAAGCCCCTGGTCCAACCCGTCCTGGAGAAACTGTAACATCTCTGGGACCGATGCTGAAGAAGGGTTCCGGGACCTCTCAGAGCACTACCCACAAAATTTTTTCCAGGTGGGATTGTAAAGTCGGTTGGTTGATGGTTTATGAGATGCCTGGATAGTCTCAATGACCCTGTCAGAAAGGTTGGATTCTCTCAACGATTGCCACTCAACCGCCATGCGGCCAGTTGAAACCACTGGGGTTCCGGATGCAGAAGGGCCCCTTGGCTGAGTGAAATCCTGTTGGCCGGGATTCTCCATGGTCTCTGAGTCGACAGATTCACCAGGTCGGCGAACCAGGGCCTCCTGGGCCAATGCGGCACCAGAAGTACTAGCTCTGTCTTCTCCAACATCTTCCGAATGACAGCCGGAATTATCGGAAGGGGGGGAGGCATAGAGGAGACCTGGAGGCCACTTGCTCTGAAGTACATTGGTCCCCTCCACCCCCTGGGTCGGAAACCTGGAGAAGAACCTGCCTACCTGTGCATTCTGGGGAGTGGCGAATTGGTCCACCACTGGGGGTCTGAATATGAGGGACAACTCTTGGAACAGGGATGGATGGAGGCTCCACTCCAAGTGGTTCTTAAGTTTGGCTCAACCAGTTGGCCTGGGAGTTGTCAACCCTGGAGATGTGGTCTGCCCTGAGGGGCAGAAGGTTCCTCTCTGCCCAACTCCCCAGACGTTCAGTTTCCTGTATCAGGGCCTGGACTTGGTCCACCCCTGCCTGTTGACATGGGTCTTGGCAGCCATATTGTCTGTCATAACCAACACATGGGACCCTGATACTCTGTCTTGGAAACGTCTCAAGGCCAAGAAGATAGCCCTGAGCTCCAAGAGGTTGATGGGGTGAGACCTGTCTGTATGAGTCCAGTGACCCTGAGCCATCTGGCTCTGCAAATGGGCCCCCCAGCCGTAAAGGCTGGCATCCGTAGTGACTACAATTCTGTCTGGTTCCTTGAAAAGATGTCCCTTTGAAATGGCTTGAGATTGCCACCATCAAAAGGAGCAAAGAACCTGCGGAGGAAGCAGGACCCTGCTGGAGGAATGGCTGGTCTCCACCCATTGAAAGGAGAGGAGGAACCATTGCAGGGTGTGGGCATGTAGGCGAGCCCACGGCACAACGTCGATGCAAGAGACCATCTTCCCAAGCAGCTGTGAAAGGAGAGACAGAGGAACGGTGTGAAGTTGACGAATTTGGTTGATCAACTCGTTGAGGCTCTCCTGTCGCTCCAGGGAAAGGAAGACCTCATAGCGAGTCATGTTGATAATCACCCCAAGATGTAGCAGGCAAGTTGTTGGTAGAAGATGGCTCTTGATGAGGTTTATGGAGAATCCATGCTCCTGCAAGAGTTGCATCATGGTCCGAAGGTCGTGGTTGGCTGCCTGGACGGAGGTAGACTGGATCAGAATGTCGTCCAGGTAGCATTGGACCCACACAGGCAGGGCTTAAAAGTACGCTGCCAATGCTACCAATACCTTAGTAAAGACCCTAGGGGCCGATGAAAGGCCAAATGGAAGGGCCTGGTATTGATAGTGCTTACTGTTATTACAGAAGTGGAGGAACTGGCAATGAGGTGGCCAGATAGGAATATAGAGGTAAGCCTCCGTGAGGTCTATGGATGAGAAGAGATTATCCTCCCGGACGCTCTGTAGAACAGTGTGTAACGTCTGCATCTTGAAGCGCCTGTAAGGAATGAATCTGTTCAGGAACTTGAGATCGAGCATTGCTCTCCATCCTCCCGAGGCCTTACAAAGAGGCAGGAGTAGAAACCCAACCTCCGCTGGTCCACAGAAACCATCACTATGGCTCCGATGTACACCAGATGTTAGATGGCCGATTCCATAAGAGCCCATTTGGATCTGTCCCGAGAAATTGGACAGCAAACAAAAAATGTTGGAGGAGGAGAGAAAAACTCAAGGCGAAGGCCAGATGATACAGTCCTGAGAATCCAGGCATCTGTCATTGACTCCTCCCATCTTGAAGCAAAAAAAGTCAGACAACTTCCAATGGGAGGGGAGGAGATGCAGTTACTTAGAGCATCGGAATGAACGACATCCTCCTCCTCGAAAGGGCCACTTACCAGAACTATTGTTGCCTGGCTGCATGGTCAGGGTGTTGTTCCTGTCGCAGAGGGAACGGTCTCTGGCCCCAAGGGAACTGAGAGTTGGTTTCAAGATGGAAGGTGGGAGGCCTGGAGTATGGCATCTGCCAGAATTCTGATCTTTTATTGGTAAATGACAGCACATTTCTTTTATCTCTGGTCTCCACCAGGTATGGTTCCAAGGCCATTCCAAAGAGGTTCTCACCAGAGCATGGAGCAGCTGCCAGCTTCCACTTGCGCTGAGAGTCGGTCTGCCAATTGCGCATCCGGAGAAGGCGCCTCGCAGACACAGAGGAAGCCATTGCCTTAGATGCAAATCTGGCGGAACTTAGTGTAGCATCGACCACGAACTCTGCTGCAGCAATTATTTTGTTTAGGTCTTGGTGGGACCTGGCATCGTTGTTTGGTAGCCAGTCTTGTAGTTGGTGTAACTAACGTATTGCTGACCTCGTAAAGAACGAGGCCGTGGTGGAGGCCTTCAGCACTCAAGTTGCTGCCTGATGTGTACGTTTCAGAGTTTGTTCTGATCTTTTGTCATCAGGCCTTAAGACATCCTCAAGTTCCGTTCCGTAGGATGCAATGGTAGCTATCACCAGAGCATCTACTGTTGGTACTGCTAGGGCGTTAGGGAGGGTCCCACCTTAAAATATCTCTTGTCTTGGGTTGAGGGGTGAGGCCCAGACAGAGGAGTAGCACACTGATCCCTCACCAAGTCCAAGAATAATAGTGGAGAAGGGAGCACCTCATTTTGGATCACCGGTTTAGAAGATAAAGAGTCCCCTTGGGACATAAGGTCCACCTGTGGCTCCGGTGCCACCTCCTCAGGACTTAGTTGCACAGTAACTAAAGCCTTGTGTAGTAGGGGCCTGAATAAAAAGGGTTTGAAGACAGCTGTTGATGTGGGCTGCTCTGGCCTAGCCTCTTCCTCGTCTGAGAGATAGGAGTCCCTGAGCTCCCCCTCCTCCTCCTCTGACATAGAGGATCTGCTATGCTCTGAAGGATATAAGGACCCTCTCTCCTCATGCTCTCCCCAGCCAGGGAGAGTGGAAGAGTACATAAAATCCGGGGGCTTGGAGCTCTTCCTCTGTGTAGGGGGGGTTTCCCTGATATAAAGAGGATAGAATGCTAGAGGCCCCACCCACCAGGCGGAGGAGCTGCTGGAACCCCTCAGCAATGTGCTGCCTAACTGCCACAGAGACCATGGATTGGATATCCTGGGGCCTATTGTCTGGGGGGGACCATTGGGTGAAGCCCAGCCGCAGTGGGGGTAAAAGAGGCCTCCGCCCTAGGCCTATGACCCACTTGGGGCAAAAATCCCTGAGGATTGTAAATCCCAGTATCTCAATTAGCTGGCATGAAGCAAGGCCCAGACCTGCTCAGGTCTTGGGGAAGGAAGGTCTCCAGGAACCAAGCCTGAAGGTGGCTTGCTAAACTACCTTCTGACCCTCCTGCTCTGGGGGCCTGATCTAGGTAGACCTGTGACTTCCCTGACTGAGAAAGGCCCTGTTCCTTTAGGTGTTGGAAGTTCTTGGCAAACTGCTTTTCTAATGCAGCATGCCTCCTCCTTTCAGCTCTCAGTTCTGACTTAGAAGTCTTTTTGGGGGCCAAGGCTTTAGCCGTAATCTTTGTTGCTGCATCTCTGTTGGCTGAAAGGACTCTTTGCCTCCTTCTCTTGAAAGGCCTTTGTGATACTTCAGAGCATTGTGTGTCATCCCTCTGAGATGTTCCTGGCTGGGCCCAATCGCTCTCCATCTTAGCAAGGGGAGACACCAGAGGTGCTGTCAGTCTGTCCCCTCAGTTCTGGGACAATTGGCTGGGATCACTGCTTTGAGGCCCAATTAAAATGGCGCCCGAAAGAACACGATCCCCAAAATGGCCGCCTGCCATGAGGCCTGAGATAGTGGTTGAAGATGGCCTACAGCCCAGGCACCTTTGTTCCCTGGGGTCTATGAGATCCTGCCTGAATGCTTGCAGCTAATGGTGAAATTTAAAGAAATGCTGCCTCTGGCACTTAGGGAGGTCCTGCGCAAAGCCCCGAAACACCAGCTGATGGGCGCGATTGCGATCGTGGCCTAACGTAGCTGAGGGGCCTTGGGGGAAGCCAGCTGATTATGTTGCTGCTCCTTTTCGGCTCTGCGGCTTGTAAATTTGCACTCTGGGAGATGCGCGCCATGGAAGACTTGCGCGAGAGGTCTCCCGGACAATTAGCTGCTAACAAGCTGCGCTTAATAAGGGAATGGTGTGGGAGGCTCTTCGCCGCTCTCCCAGGCCGCACTCACAGTTGCTGTTGTCAGCGCCTTGATCCGACGCTGAACGTGAAGGAGAGAGGATCCCCACTCTCCCTGCAGGCGCAGCTCTACCGGAGCCCCGTGTATTCTGTTGTATTTGCTGTATTCCTGCTTTTTAAGCTATGGTACAGACTGCTCTAGCTAGCCTAGAGAAATCCAAAGAGCTGAGTCAGAAAACTGGGGCTCTCAGCAGAGGTTGGCTTTTTATAGTGGCAGACTCAGCTCGATGACATCAGAGGGTAGAGTCATATCCCAGTGCTGGACTCTCGAAGCAGCATGGTGGTGAAGAGTCAAATCCCTATTCTAAAGACATAGCAATGAAAATTAAAATCTCACTACATCAAAACATATTTCCAAATAAGGCCTGAGGACAATACTTCCATCACTATTGGGTTCCCTATTTACACAACATTCAAGAGACATTAATCTGTTTACATAATGCTACATGTTAAATTAAGCATGGTAACATATCATATATATGCCCTTCAAAATAAGCAATAGCTTCTTTTAATAAAATCATCAAGCATGATAGCCTCAGAACACAATTATGTTAAAAATTGCTTTGGGCACACCAAATCTTGTATTTACCTATTCAGGAAAGTGACTTTTAAGATATGGAACATGATCATGTCTAGCCTGAAGCTTTCTTGCTGTGCCATTTATTCATTTAAAATTATACATGATATCTACCTTTTAACACCCTGAATGACTTACAAATATTGATACAAGTAACAAGCTATTAAAGCCCAATTAAGAGATTCCAAACAATTTAAAAAAATTTCTAAATAGCTTGACTAAGAATAACAGTTTAACTTTCCTTAAACTATTATTTGAGATATGCAGCTTCAACTCCAATGGCAAACTGCTCTAGATCTAGAAAAAACAGAACTGACAGAAAAAACAGAACTGGTTTTCTTCCCAACAAAATTACAAATAAAATAGACAAAGTTCTTATATAGTAAAATAGTGGCCCCAATCTTTTGGCCACCAGGGACTGGTTCCATGGAGAGAGGTTTTTCTATGGACCATAGGGCTTTGCTTGTTTGCATAGCCCAACTGCACGGACCAGGAGTTGGAAACCCCTGTAGTAAAGCACTGATTAATAGCAGAAAAGTTCTAGTCTACCTTCAACACTACATGACTCTGTGGACAATGTTTCTCTCTCTCTCTCAACTCAAACTATCTCGTTAGTTTATGTGAGGGAAAAAATAGGAGAAGAGAGAACTATAGATGCTATTTTGAACTCCTGAATAAAAGAGAGGACATAAATCAACAACTCTCCTCTCAGAAACCAAGGAAGACCTAGAAAATCAAGAAAATCGAGGAAGAAAGAATTCTAATCTCTCTGTGGACATTAAAATGAAACTCATGACCACGGCAAGGAATGGAAACATCAAAATAAAAATTGACAGGGAAGAGATAGAATGTGGGGGGGGGGGGAATGACTTTCCTAGGATTGCAGATCACTCAAAGCAGTGAATGCAGCTCAGAAATAAAATGTCAGATTGCACTGGATCAAACAGTAATGATAAACATGAACCAAATATGGAAAAGCAAGGACATCAGCCTGGCAACCAAATGTAGGTTAGTCCAGTCTTACTGTTTCCCATAGCTACCTATGGTTGTGAACGTTGGATCTTAAAAAAACCAAGACAGGAAAAAAATCGATTCATTTGATCTGTGGTGCTAGAGAAGATTCCTGAGTATTCCTTGGATGTGAAAGTGACTAACAAGCAAGTTCTGGCATAGACATATCACTAGAAGGCAAAATCATGAAACTGAGTCTCACTTACTTTGGCCATATCATGCAGGGGAATTCACTGGAGAAAGCAATTATGTTTGGAAGAGTTAGTGATAAAAGGAAACCAGGCCGCCAAAGAATACAATGGCTGGACATCATCAAAGCTGATACTAGCCAGAGCACAGAACAACTCAAAGAAGTAATGCAACATCAGAAGACATAGAGAAACCTGAACCCATAGAATCACCAAGTCGGACATGACTGAATGGACAACAACATTCTCAAATCAATAACCAAAAAAGCTTGTACATATGCTATATATTCACACTGAATTAAACTCAGAAAATGGCCAGTCATCAGTCCAATTGTTACAACAAAGGCTAATGTGGTATCTCCTAGAAACACCACTCAGTATTTCAGTTAGTTTCTATTACCAATTTGTTTTCCAGAGCTACCACATGAATAATAATTGCAGTAGTCTATCCTTAGGATTGCAAGTAGAAACTTTACAAACGCTAACTCTCTGCCTCCAGAAAATGAGGACCATCTGACTTCTCAATCAAAGCTAATAAAAGGCCCTTCCTGTTATTAATGTAATGCTGCCCAATGTCAATGCTCAAACCAGCACCAACAAGCTGAGAATCTATTACTCAGAGAAAAGCATAGCTCAGACCTAATAATGTATGTGTCCTAAATATTTTAAGTATTTAAATCCCTTGGAATACACAATAGCTCATTTTTTTTCCAAATCAGCTTATTGTCCTACTTCCTGGCTTTCTCTGTTCCTCAATCCCAGTTTAATCCTTCATTCACTGAGAACTTTTGGGAGGTGGCAAAAGTGATGCCTTGAAGTAAGCATGCACTAGCAGATATATAAACTTAAGTTTCAGCCTACATCGTGGCAGTAGGAAAAGTGAAATGCTCTTACATTTTTCCCCTTATTACATCAGAAGGCTGTTGGTTAACTTGTTTAGAATGGGGCAGAGTTATTGGTAAATTTCCTCCCGGGAAACTCCAACCATTTTGCACAGAGCTTTGATGAAAAAGTCACTGAGATTCATCAGTGTCCGACTCTTCATGGTAGATCTCTTGATAGAAATTGGGACAATATTTTGTATGTCATATGCAGTTCCTTTTGACCAACAGACTCATGAAGCAATAGGGTGCTTGCTACTATGTCTTCCAGCACTTGTGAACAATATCTATGCTCTCACTTGTGGGAAACTGTGTGTGATGCAGTCAGCAGGACTGAGAAAATAATCAATGTGTTATTGTGGGTGGGGGTACTGCTCTGAAAGAGGTTGTATTATGTCTGCTCCTTAAAAGACATTCCTGGACCCTGCTGTGTTAGACAAATATTACCATGTGAACAACTTTTCCCTTTTAAAGAATACAAATAGTCCTTGACTTACAATCACAGTTGGGACCCAGTCATTGGGCAAGAGATCATGTGATTGCAATCTTGAAACTTCCAGTTGTGGTTGGTAAGTGATCTCACAGGTTGTTAAGCAGATGAAATCCCAGGTAAAGAGTATGGGGTGCCTTAGTGGGGTAGGGAAAACCCTGGGAGGCCTGGCACAGGCCACACAATAGCACTTTTCTCCTCAGGACCTGAAAATCTTCCCCGCCATAATCCAAGCAGATTTTCAACCGCTGAACAGATTGACACTCACATGCTGCCTTCAAAGACATCCCATATTCTTTGCCTTACTATGTTGCGACTCCACTCAGGAACTGAAAATTCTTCCTGACAAAATCCAAGGGGAAATCCCTCTGATCTCTGAAGGCTGGCTGAAAGTGCTCCCTGCCAAAGGATTACAGTTCTGTGCAATTAGGCATGAAGGATCTCAGTTCCACGCAAACAGGAACAGAACTAAAATCCTTTGGCAGGGAGGAGTCCCCTCAGCTGGTAGGAGCACCCTGCAACCTTGAGGGGCACTTGGCAATTAGTTGAAAGTATGAACAAACACCTCAATCACAATCACATGACTGTTAGGGATGTTTGTGCATCCCTTTCATTCAAACTATTGTTAAATGAATGATTGTAACTCAAGGATACTTGTACTGATGGTGGAAGACAACTAAAAAGTATCCTAGAGGTTATCCAGATACTTTTAATCAGGGTTCAGGTTTGTGCATGAAAGAGATGCAGCATTATGATAATAGATTGTGTTTGTCAAAACTTGGAGGGGAGAAATATGTCCCTTTTATTCTTTTCAGAACCCTTGGTAGCCTTTGTTATTATCAAACATGGAATTATTCCATGCCACTTACAGAGGTAGGGGATTGGGGCACTGTGCTTCAGAGGTTTCACTCCTCCTTCAAGTTGGTGGTCCCAGAAAATAATTACAGGACAGAAAGGACAGTTCGATGGCCTCCAATATGTTTCTCTATAGTTCAATTCTCTGTGCTCTATGTTAAAACATCTACATATAGCCTCTGGGAGAGGACATCTGTGGATTCAGAGTACAGCATTATCAAAATACTCTTATGATCCCAGGTTGCAAGAGATATAGTCAAAACCTTGCTCCAGGTGTGGAGACTATTAGGGTCTAGTTGCGAAGAAACAAGCTGAAACTGAACCCAAGCAAGATCAAGTTTTTATTTGTACAGTGAGGTCTCATTGGTTCTTGAAGGGGTAGCTAGCACTTTCCTAAGGCAACAAATATTTTCCTGGACTTATGGCTATTGTCGGATAGGCAAGTAAGGGCCATGGCTGGACAGTCTTTGCCTTTCCCCATCTTTATTGGTTTATTTGTATTTAAAGAATGTTCAACTCCAGACAACTCTGGATGCTTTATATAAGAAAAATATTTGCACTAATGAACTGTTTTCTAATATTCAAAAGAATGCTTTCTGAACAACTTTCTAGGGAGACTTTGTTGATTCATATCAGAATTTTCTTTTTTATTCTAAAAAACTTGCTTTGAAATATCACACATTATATATGAATGTATTTGCTAAGTAAGTTTGAGATAATATAGCAAGCACACAATCATATAATCAACTTTCTATATTACAATCTCCTAGCCACATCAATTTTTTCTCAGCTATTCTGGTAAAAATTAAATTGATACTTTTGTTTTTTATTAAGAAAAATTCAGGCCAATTGCTTTCTAAAATATGCCTTCTTTTAAAAATGAAATGGTTTTTATTTGTTGTATATTGCAAAACTATTATCTAGTGTAGGTGAATGGAACCTGCATACCTAACCTATGACATTCTACCATAGATTAAAAAAATCCTAGTTATGGAAGAAATATATACTTTTCCAATTTTTTTCTATATTTTTCCTATATTTTTCAAGAGACCCAATGACATATAGAACCACTATATAAGCTCATGAAGTAGATTGTTGAGGTTCATCAATAGTAAGCTGGAAAAAAAGACCTACAACAACTAAGCCTAAATAAAAACAAATAGTTTTCCAATCAAATGACCCAGATTAAGACTACTGCTTTCAGGGCACTTGGCTGGTTTCTTCTTTCTATAAAGAAAAAGACATACAACAACTAAGCCTAAATAAAAAAATAGTTTTCCAATCAAATGACGTAGTCTAAGACTACTGCTTTCAAGTGACTTGGCTGGTTTCTTCTTCCTATAAAAAAAATCACCTGAAATTCTATTTAGATTCTCCAAGGATATAGTAACGTATAGATAAACAACAGTTATATACCAAAAACAAGGGGGGAAAGGGGGGGCTGAGAAAAAAGGGGAAGATTGAAAAGGGTATGGTTGAATGGAATTACACACACGGGGGGGGAGGGAGGGTTATGAACAGATGTGGTGGAAGCAAGGATGAAAAGATATTGGGAGATATAAACTCAATGTAACTTTATTCCCTTTTCTGTTATTTTCTATCTTTAATTTGCTTTTTCTCATTAGTTCTGACTTCTCTTCTCAATTGTATATTATACTGCTTATTCCAAAAAGCAATGGTGTAATAGTTATTTACATATGCATAAATTCAGAGTAAATATAAGCATAGAAGAGAACAACTCCTAGGAACATTTTGAAATACTTTTATTGTTATCTGGAGGGGACATTTTCAAAAACATTTTATACTATTAAGAGCGTTGGGTAGGTTGTGCAGCACTTTTAGATGTTATAAAAATCTGAAAAAATGGTAAGTTTTCTTCCTCTTCAGAAATGTCCCCATAACAAATTGTGATAAATAGTTGGGAAAAATATTTCTTATATAAAAAGCACTTTATGATTCAGTCATAGGGATAGCATCCAGGAGATGGAAGATACATTTTTGTTTTATTTAGGTTGTGGAAACATGCTGTCATGTGAAAGAAACATGACAAAAATATGCTTACACTTTAGCTTAGTTGTTTTTTAAAAAATAAAAAAAATTAAATCTACAAAGAATATAACATAAATAGACTTAATTTGTAGAAGAGCAGTTGGAGCTGGGGGAGGAATTAAGCACACCATCAGCTTAGAATTGTTGTGTTACTGCAAATGGTCCAAGTTCAACCTCTTGAATTCCATTGACCCTTACTTAGAGCCAATTTAGTATTGAACTTTACTTGACTAGATTCTTGTGCATAGGCTTAAGCAATAAATCTTTTGAACTGCAACTTGACTTGTATAATCCTTTGTGCCTGACGAATTCTTGACTAAAGTTTACTTCTTAAAAATGCAAAATTTTAATTCACATGCTTCTCCATTATGCTAATTTTAATTCCACTGAAAATTTATTTTCATGATTGCTATACTAAATATAGATTAGTTATCTATAACTAAATCTAAAAGTAATAAGCCCACTTAAATAAAGAGCATGAAAGTTTCTTTGCGGTCAAGGACTACTGGTTTTTCTATGACAAATTGAAGACCCCAATAAAAAAACAATAATGCCAATAATGAAAAACTTATATTTATATACTATTAAATTATTTCTCCCATCTTTCTCAAACATTTATTTTTTAACATATAAACAACACTACTTAATTTATCCCCCACCTGTAAAATAAACTTGCCTTAAAATAAATTGTTCTCCTCTATAATAAATTTTAGATAATTATACAACAATTCTGTGACACATACTGAGTTGATGTTTCAATTTTGAACAATGCCATCAGCTGCTGCTTTCTGAGTTATCAGTGGAGATTAGCTGAACGGCTTCATGTGGATAGTTTCTTAACTCCTGAAGCTAAAGCATCTGCTGGGAAGCATTCTGCCATCAAGATTCAGAGAACAAGAAGGAGGTATGTGACTAACAAATAGCCATTCAGTGTCTCCTTTTGTTTCTAGCCTGATCTCAATTAATGAATTTGTCCTCTAAGGTTCTGGAGAAGTGTCGCCATTGTTTCTTATACTATATAATGATGAAACTATCTAAATCAGCAGGATTATTAATTTTATCTTGTACTTTGAAACCAGCATATGGGACTTGTCAAAATGCTATGCAACAGCCAATTAAAAATATACACTTTACACACATATCTCCAGGTATACTATAATCAGTGCTAATAATGATCTTAATTCCCTCATTGTGTTATACTGCTTATGCTCAAGGTTACATTTTCAAAGCATAATACAAGTATAAAAATACTGCATTAAAACAATTTATTCAAAACAAACTGCTATTAAATTTTGTATGTGTATAAACAAATATGTAAGTACAAAGAAAAAACATTTCCTAGTTGTAGCAGCATGATAGAAAAATATTATTTACAAACAATAACCAAATCCAGCCAACATAAATATAACCATTGTTAAATCAATGTTAATTTGCAATGAGAAATGTCTAGCAGTACAATATGGTTCACCAGATGGAAGGGGAATCCAGAAACTATGATATGAAATGATAGGGGAAATGTATAACAAGTTTGTTTCCCCCCCTCCCTATTTTTCCCAGCTGACTGGTTACTTATTGTTAGTCAACTTTCCACATCCCCCAAGCACTCTTATCTCTCTAGACATAGTTGAAAGTAGTTAAGAACACTGAAACATACAGTTAAGAGATAAAAAAAACACCAGTTTTCATAAAAATGTTACTATTATCCACTCATGTGCCCAACAATATTAACAGAAGTATTATATATCTAAAAGTCAAAACTAAGAGCTGTTCCTTGCACATACCACATTCTTTGCTATCACTCAAACGTATGAACCTACATCATTCAGTATTACATAATATTTTTAAAATATAGAGCTTTAAAAATTGTTGGAAGTTTGAAAATCCAATGTAGTTCTTAACTTATATTATACACATGCTAACTTCTAAAACTTCAGAAATTTCAAGTATTTTTACAATACTGTATTTTCAAGCTCCAAAAAACAAGGTGAAAGTCTAAAATAGTAAACCATAATGTCTCCAATGCTTTTCAACTCTTTTGTTTCCATTACCTGTTTCAATTTTTAACTTGCTCTAATTTTCTTTATATTCTTGATTGTGAAACCTAATACACTACCTACACTACAATGTAATGGAGTAACTTCTACTGCAATATTATTTAAAACAGTTATGAAATAAGGGTGCTTTCCTTTTTCCACTTGTTAACAGATAATCCTCCACTTACGACCATTCATTCAATGACCATTTGAGGTTATGGTGGCTCTGAAGAGGAATTTGGAATAGATCCCTGAAGCCCCCACGATCATGTGATGAAAATTTGGGGCAGGGGTACTTCAACTCTTCCTACTTGCCTATCTTTCCCCACATATATGATCCACTGGCTGCCCTGTGCTTGCTGATCCTGGAAGCCTGCATGTTCTGCATTCATGGGCTCTGTGGCCCTTGCAGGCCTTGCTGCTCTCGGCTGTCCTTTACCATTTTCTTCCTGGCACTGCTGACAAGACATGCCTGGCCTGCCTCTTTGTGAAGCAGCTGCTGGTTTCCCAGGTCTTCTTCCCAAGACTGTGCCCAGCCCTTTTCTAAATTGCAAGTGCCTTATTTAAATTGCATGTACCTTTCTCATGAGGTTTTGGAAAGCAGGTGCACAAAAGAAGGCCCCAGCTGCCAGTGTGAAAGAAGGGCCTGGCACTTTGGCACTGGCACAGGTAAAGGTCTTTCTTTCATGCACCTTCCCTAAAAAAGGCAGGTGCACAAAAGAAGGACCCATGTTGCTAGCATGGAAGAAGGAACCTGGCTAGAAGGGGCATGAAAAAAGGACCTCTTCATATGAGGCTTTCTTAAGGTTGAGCATGGTTGTTTTTTGCAAGACCTGGAGAAGATGGCCCTTGAGAAGGGCCAGGGAAGGCATGCCTCATCAAGTTGCAGAAGTAATGTTGAAGAAGTAAGAAGATATCAAAGGTCAGTTGGAGCAGTGAAGCCCAAGGCAGCAGAGACCTTGGTGTTCAGGGTGGCAAGGGCAACTGCAGTTAGTACTGGGCTAGGGCTTCCCAGGGCATTTGTACTGTGCTATTGGGGCATCCCAGAGTGTTGCAAATTTGAACCGTGCTGTGGAGGCTTCCCAGGTTGCAGCAGCTTTGTACTGTACTGTTGAAGCTTCCCAGGATACTGCTTTACACTGGACTGTTGGGACAGCTAGGGCTTTGTGCCATGCGGCTGGGATGGGCTAGGGTAGCTGAGGTTTCCAGGAGTGTATGCTGCTTTGCTGTGGTTCAAGGCAGAATACAGGATGGCCAAAGACAGAGATGGGGAGTTGATAGGTGGATAGGGGGTGTTGAAGAGGAGGCAGCCTCTTACTTATCAAGGCTTGGAACTAGGGGGGAACAAAGCTCAAAATGACTTATATTGGGGTGGATCCTCAAGTAATAAGTGACAGAATTTGCTTAATAACAACAACAGAGAGTCTGGGATTGCCATCACTAAGCAATGCAGTCATGTGACATTGTGCTTTATGACTGCATCACTTAGTATAGATTAGAAATTCCATTCACAATTATTCTCATAAAGACAATTACTAACATTTTAATTTATCACTGCTGTTATACTGTATATTTTAAAAATACAATGAAAATGTAAAATTTATCTTTGATTTTAGATTAATAACATGTTTATATATTTGAATGGAAGTATTTAAATACGTTTTATATTTAAAGTGCATAAGATGATCAAAAACTTGTAAAGATGTAACTTATGATTATATTCCCTTCCCATATCAATAGAAATCCTTATTTTAATCCTTATTTTATCTTATTAGAACATTGCAGAATTTCCTGTTAAAAAAAACAAGCAATGCTTTCACTTTTAGTCATAAATACCAACACATCAACATATCAAAAATGTATTACAGAAAGCTAAAGAGTATCAATACAAAACAACTCATAACTCAGTTCAAAATCTATAAACAAACATACAAAACTACATAAAACTATAGTAAACCAATACGTAACTGATCTGATTTACAATATATGGCCTGCATTAATTCCTCCTTATTGTTAAACGAGTGTAAAAACACAACAAAACATTACAGTGTAAGAAATAGACTGCTCTAATTCATATATCCTACTACTACCCATACAAACAGTAACTCTAACTTCAATTCAGATTTAGGTACAAGCCATTTGTCCACCCCTTATTCACAACATATCCTTGTACCCCTCTTCCTCTAAATGCTACACAATGCTATACAAGACATCTTCTCTAAATAGCTCAATTAATAGACAATATCACTATCCAATCTTCAGGGATTTTTAAAATTCCAGCATAATCAACAAGTGGTGGTGAGGGGGTGGAGGCACAGGTGCAAGAAGGGAATTCTATGCATACTATTTGAGGTGTCTGTAAGAAAGACAGGTCACTAATCAAATACATAAAGTCACGTTAACTTGTCTGTATAATCTTGGAGGGGAAGGATAGAAGTCTGTCTGCATCAATCCAATTTCACAATTCTAAATTTCCTCTCTCTCAGTAATATCACTCAATTTGTTAAAGATTGCTAATAATACAAAGAGGCTGAATTAGATTTTAAATTATCTTAACAGGCAACTTTTCTGTATGAAAACATGCAAACCAACTGTTGCATTAGATGTAAATATTCTGAGTAATAGTCAACCAGTGTGGCATTTTTGTACTTCAAGTGTCTTAATAAAAAAAATTAAAAATTCCCCTAGAAAACAACTTGCGTCATATACAGTAACTCATAATTCCAAGCCACAACCAAAAACTCATATCTAAAGTTCAGATATATACTGTTATTTAAACTGTTTGCCATATTCAGTTTCACTCTATGATAGTTTAAATTATATAAAACATCATGAGTATCAATATAAATAATTATGTTACCTTAAAACTAATAGACACATAGAGGTCTTGGAATTTAGTTATACAGATGTGGTGATCAGCTTCTGCATCCCACAGGGAAACATTTCGTCAGCTGTAATATGGGAGGGCTTGAAGTTTGTTTTACTTCATAAATGTAACTGCTCATGGGAATGAAATCTCCATAATAAAGTCTGCCCAGCCCTATAGAAAGGACTTACAATTATTGATCTCAAACACTATATATCTAATACACAGAGAAATCACAACTGATTACCAACATAAAATAAATTAAACACAAGACAGTACATTCCAAAAAACCCAAAAAAAACTATGGAGAAAGTTTAGACAGTTGTCCTATATGCAAAGCACACTGAAATAGGTCTTGGAATGAAGGGTAAGTATTTCATATGAATTCTTTAACCTGAACAAATGATTCATTGAACTAACCCAAAGGGTGTTAGATATTGCCCCTAATAAACACTATCTTATTATAGACTATATTTATCTGAGTTATATTTATCTAAGTTACCTGAGGAATGGATTCTCCATAATTACATCTGCCTGTGCCAGTAGATTTGGCAGAGAGGGTATGCTTTGTGTCCCATCTGCTAGGGACTTACATTTGATGGTCCCAGGAGGCGGGCTCTCTCTGTTGTAGGGTCTGCCTCTGAAATCTTCTCCCCCCACCCTCAAAGTGAGGTTAGCTTCATCCTGCTAATGTTCTGTAAGTCCCTCAAGACCTGCCTTTGTCATCAGGCTGGAGGTCCCGGGGGACTGGTGATATTTTTAGATGGCTCTTTTATCAATTTATAATCTTTCCTATATCTGATGGTTTGCATTTTTAAGAATGATTTTTAAGAATCATATTTTAATAATGATTATATATTGTTTTATTTTATTGTTGTATGTCATCCAAAATCCTCTGTTGTGAGATGGGCAGCTATATATGGTAGATTTATTTTTAAAAATACATATTCATTCCCTAGTCAATTGTTCTGTGTATCAAAAAACAAACAAACTCCTAATTACTGGGGAATTAGTTGACATGAGACAAACCCAAATAGACCAAACTTATGAAAACTCCTGTTCATCTCCTCAGTGGGCTCTTCCACAGCCCTGAAAGGAATGTGTGAAAGAGGCAGAAGAGGTGAGGGTGGCTAAGAATTTATCACGAAGAACCAAGTAATATCATACCACAAGTGAAACAATACACCAAAGCAGGGTGGGAGTAGAGAATAAGAAAATAATTGTATTTGGAAGTAATAGCCTTCCAGTCTCCTTTATAGCAGCTAAAGCTAAAAGACAGATCCACATAACTTGTGACATGTGGTATAAACATGATTTTCTTGATTGGAAGAGAGATCTTGATCATGCACAGTGTAAATAGAAACACCTATCCAAAAGCTGGTTGTCTGTCCCCAATAAATGCAGACTAAAATCTAAAAATATTTTAATAAAGGAACAAATGAATATCAACAGGTTTGAAAATGAGCTACAGGTGGATTCAGACAAGTATTGTCTTTACAATACTTACTCTCACAAGGTTAAATCAGTTCTGTTTAGAAAAGTATAAGATTTGCAAAGATAAAGTCGTTATCTACAGGAATGTATTCAGAAGACACCAAAAAAAGGCCTTGTGTCACAAAGTTTTCACTCATGTAGAAGGATTTTGTTTGATTAAATAAATATCCAAATATTGTGAACACATTCTGAACTGTTCCAAGTCACTTAACTCCACAAATAATCTACTGCCTAAGAGTTTAAACTTCAAACAACTATTTCTATAGAAATAATTAACATAAAAAGTCTGCAACAACATATGGCAATACTTTCATCATAAAAAACCCCTGTCAGTATACAGAATAGGTAACTTCTAAACTTAACTACCTGAAAGAAATACCAGTAACAGCTTTAGTCTTTTCAAAGAATTTCCAACAATCTGGATAACAATCAGAATAAGATAAAGGATACCCCAAGTTCTCATAAATCTATTGTAATTTCTTCAGCACTGCTGAAAACATATATTTTTATCTAGTATTTATACTTTATACTGTTCTGGAAAACACAGGCTTTCTACTAAGCTCTGGTATTTCACATAGAACATCCAGTATACTTAAAACACACACAAATCTGAATGTTTTTGATTTATCACTTATAGCTTTTATGTACACTGAGAGCTTATGCACCAAAGACCAATTCCTTGTGTGTCCAATCACACTTGGCCAATAAAACATTCTATTCTATTCTATATTTATACTCTTCTTACTGTACCATACAATTTCACATCCAAATATATTGATAAATTGAAGTTGTTAATGCTTCTTTCTCTTATTACCTCTTACTTTATTCAGCAGCATTCCTGAAACCAAAATCTCATCGAAAAACCCAAGCTTCCAATTATATCTAAATGTCCCAAGAAAAACTCAGTAACTTTTGATTTATAAACAGGTCATATTATTAACAATATCAAATATTATACCTTTACAAATATTCGATTTTATTGAAAGGTCACAACACAAAATACCAAGTTTAAACACCTTTCTCTTCCAGTTATTTCACACTGCTATCACTATGGTAAATCAACAAGTCAACTTTATTACAATTAAGAATGGAGATTTCAATATGACTAATGTACCTTGTAGAAGTGCCTTTCCTGACATCACATATGCTGCATTTGAAGGCTTCAGCACTGTTTCTAAAGGTGCAGACGCTACAATCCCAAAAACCTTCATCAGCTACAGGTTTAGCTTGCCTTTTGGGTCTTGAGAAGTACATACATGAAGAAGGGTAAAGGAGGAGAGAAGAAATAAAACGTGTTAGAAACAAGATAATAAAACAAGGCTACTTCATGTTACATTCTGCTTGTCTGTTTCTTTTTTTTCCTCTGGCTAAAAAAGTAATCACATTTTTGGGGAAAGAGGTAAAAGGGAGGGGGAGCAGGAAGAGGTGCAAAATATTTATAAACCTGAACCACACTGTGCTTCACTCTCACCAGATACATATTCTGCTTTCCCCCATTACTATATCCCTGAGTAAGAGAGGAAAGGATAACATTTCCTCTCAATCTTCAATCCCAAGACAATCGATTTTCACTCAACACGGAGTACCAGTGAATCTAGAAGGGAAGGGAAAAGGATGGTGAAAGGCATCTGAGAGGGCTTGAAACCCTCCCTCTTTTTTTGGTGGGGAGGGGGAGCTTAATTGTACTTTAAAGGATTGTAGGCGTGTCCCTCCATGCGCCCCCTCTGTCTGTCTGTCTGTCTCTCTCTTTTACCTTGTTAAATCTCCCTTTGTCTGGAAGAAGTCAGTGTGAGGAGATGTATGTGTGTGAAAAGAGAGTGAGGAGCCGCCATAGCTGCTCTAACACCAGATTAGCCCTGGCACCGACACACACACACACAGGAACACAAACATTTGCTCTCCGCTTTGCTTTTACACACTCCCTCCATCTTAAGAGCTACCCTGGCCACAGAATGCAGCCTTCCCCCCACCCCCCACGTCTTACCACACAAGGAACTTCCAGCTTCCCCTCTTCTCCACCCAACACCATTGAAAAAAAAAGGAGTTTTCCGTACCTGGCTGGGAGGGAGGCAGGCAGGCAGGCAAACAAACAAGGCTCTCTTCCTTACTCACTTCCTCCATCTTAAAAGCCCCCTCCTCTACCACTACTACTACCACCACCACCACCACCACTACTACTACCACTCTGTGGCCTAGTCCCCACACGCAGCGCCTCCCCAGAGCATAAAGCGGAGGTGGGTGCTCTAGCTGGCACCCGCGCATACTCCTTTCTATTCCCTTTCCACACTCCCTCCATCTTAGGAGAAGCCCTCTCTCTCTCTCTCTGTTTTTAAGCCCGCTTCGCCAAAGCGCCCCGACTTCTTTCCCTCCTCCTCCTCACCTGGTCGGGCTCTTCTTGTCGCCCATGGTCATGGATCGGTGGAGACGGGGCCCACTCTCCTCGCCTCGCGCACCCGGGGCGGAAGGCAACGGGGCTGACTCCTCCGACCAGCAGGCTCCGGCGGCTCCTCAGCCGCC
>AZIM01000867.1:379496-392951 GCA_000516915.1 Ophiophagus hannah
GACAACCATTTGTCTGAAATGGTATAGGGTTTCCTGACTAAGCAGGAGGTTGGACTAGAAGACCTCCNAGGTCCCTTCCAACTCTTATTCTATTCTACTTCCAGATATGCTGGAGTTCAATCCTATGATTCCCAGCATGGCCAATGATTGCGGATGATGAGCTCTGTAGTCGAACAGCTTACAGGAAGGCAGTTAATACTACATGGAAACTCTGAGCTTCCCCCCCCCACCACACACACATTTGGAATGAAAATGAAAGACGACCGCTATTAATTGCTCCTTTCTCTATGGGCTGCCCAGCCTTTCACTTCTGCGGTAATTCCTTCATCTACACACGCTGAGCAATTAAAAATAAGAAAACAGGATCGCCACCAGTGAACCCCACGCCAACACTCACCGCCCATGGAACCTCCAGACACTTCCACGCGCAGCTACCCACGTTTTCACGATTTGTTTCTACGCCTCCAACCCTCCGATTGTCTGACTGCGATAAGGCTTCCTACGGGCTGCAGCCTACCGCCAATCCAATTGCTCTTCCGCAATAGGAATGCGTAAAGCGCAAAGGAAGGCGGGCTGTTGGGGGGGGGAGGCGGATCGAAAGATCATTGGAAGAGCTCATCCAATCAAAAGTGGTCGAGGTAGCACGAAAGTGATACGGATACCGGAACGGGGGGGTGGGGTGGGGAGCATGAACGACCCAGCCAGCTGAGGGCCCACGTGACAGACGCCAGGGCGGGAGGAATACAGGCGTTCTCGTTCTGCGCGTGCGCTGTATCTGAGCTCTCGCGGCTTTCCTTTGGTTCTGGTTGTATGAAGAGGGGAAAAATGGGGGGGGGGGGGTCCAGCTTATTTTTGACTCGCTTTGTGCCCGGTTGTTATTAACCATTTTAACAAAACCTGTGGAACGATGTAGGCCATGTTGACTACTGTATTAACGCTACCTTGTTAACTTTAAATAAATAGAACCTAAGCTGGGCAAAACACGATGAAAGAATCCTTAACGAATGAAGGACGGACCTACGTGTCCCAGGATAATGTTGCAGGATCCAATCTGGGTCGGTGACTGGTGCTGGAGGACGAGTCCGAAAGCTCGGAAGACTAAACCTCTGGTCCCGGGGACCCACCCAGATTGGATCCTTAAGTGAGAGGTTTTCCTTGCACGGGGATTTGAACCAGTTAAAAAGAAGAAGCATCCCCTGCGCGTCTTTTCGGGCAAATCTACTGAATGACAGCTCCTTAAACGACGCCGAGACTTTTTAAGAGCAAAATAAGTTTCTACCTTAAAAGAATTATAAGCATTGATATTTTTTTAAACAAATGAGAAAACAAAAGAGGCTGCGCTGCAGACCGCCACGTGTACGCTGCCTGGCATGATGAAACCCGTGCCTGGTACGGTACAGAGCTATAGGTTTGACCCGCCCTCAGCCCCGCCGCTTTGTAGCTGAGGTGGTTTTCTGAACTTTACGGTAAGGGTCTTCCCAGCCCCGCCCCGCTTGGCCGCTGAACTGCAGGGCCAATGTGGCGCTGCGCGCCGCCAACTCACTCCTTTGCGTCCGACGCTTCGGGCGGCGAGCGAGCGAGCGGCTTTAAAATGTCAAAGCTGGATCCAATTTGCCAGCGCGGGAGCGAGAGGATGAGGGGGACGTCTCTTTGCCGGAGCTGAGGCAGTCTTGCCTGACGGAGGGACAATGAGGGTCTCTTGCAAAGTAGTGGCCCTGGCGCTCTGCTTGGCCCTCCTGCTGCTCCTCTACCTCTTGGTGGGCAACGCTGACGAGCCGCCTTTGCGAGCGNNNTCCGCTCCAGACTCGCTTCCGACTCGTCCAGCCGGCGGAGCCAGAGAAGGAAAAGGCGGTTCGGGTTTCCAAGCGGGAGCCACGTCCCCATCGAAAAGCAGGCAAACGCAGCGCGGGTCGAGTCAGAGGGAAGTCAACGAGCCTTCGGTAAAGCCTTCCGAGTCGATCCCTTTCTTGGCGGGTTCAGCCTCGGTGGATCGCTTCTTGAAACAAAATGGGTGGGTGGGTAGGTAGGGATTTGGGAGAGATGGGGCCTCATCCTTCTATCGGCTCCTAGGTAGGAATCGGGTTTCTCCGAGAGGTACGCCCTGAGCCACGCTGGTAAACTCCGTGGGTTTTGCTTTGTAAGGGGGGGGGAGGAGAAGTCCTTCAAACTTTATCCGATTGCGGTTGCAATTCTTAATTGAGGGATTTTATTCCAAATTGCAGATACTAAGTGCCTTCCGTATACTCTCAAACATATGAAAGATGCATGGCACAAGTATGTTCACACGCATACTAAGCCGGCATACAGTTTGGATTTAGTAAGGTAGAGTCCAACAACCATGTTTAATGTGTCATTTAATAATCAGGCTGTGATTGGGGGAAATGTATATTATGCATAATTTGTAAAACTGATTTGTATGTAATGCTGTTAGAACTGCTTGCTATTTGATGCATTTAAATAGCCAGGTACCAATTACAAATGTTTTAGGTAAGTTTATAATAGCCTTTCTGGAAAAAAAGTCATAGAGAAGACATGGTCCATTAATACTTAGAGGGAAGGGCCACATCTTCTCTCTCTCTTTCTGGAACATACATATATTGCTCATAAATGTAATGTTTTGTGATGTGGACTCACAACTGTATACAGGATGTTAAGCAGCCTTTAGAAATCCACTAAATCCCAATGTAGTCTCCACTTTTAAAGCCATTGACTAGTAGGTGGAAAAAATAATCAGTTGCCCATACTGATTTCCTGAAAATGTTTGTATCAGCAATTGAAATCCTCCATGCTTAATCCTTTGTTTCTGGAATGTTTATAGTCTTCTCTGCTTATTATTGTTTTATTCTTAATGGTTTTCCTCTATAGAGATAATAACAAAGTTTTGAATTACTTGGAAAAGATGACATGCCTTGGCTTCCTGTCCTGTATATCTGTTCCAACTAAATGCTTATAGTAATGTTCATAACTGTTAGTTGCTGAAAGCTATGTGAGAATTTGTCAGCAGTTCCACATTGGAGTTTTCTTGTGTCTGCTCATTTGGAAAAAGAAATAAAGAGCCATGGCTTAGCACAATATATGAACTAATAGAGAGCCAGTTTGGTCTAATGATTAAGGCATCAGGCTAGAAACTGAAGACTGAGTTCTAGTCCTTGGGCATGAAAGCCAGTAGGCTGACTGTGGGTCAATCACTCTCTGTTAGCCCAACTCACCTGACAGAGTTGTTCTTGTGGGGAAAGAAGAGGAAGGAGTACCAGGTATGTTCACTGCCTTCAATATTTATAAAAAATAATAAAGGCAGGATATAAATAAAATTAATAATGTCCCTATCCCAGGTCCTTGGGAAGGACTTGATGGGTGGATAAAAATGCCAAATCCAGTTTAAACACCTGGCTGACTGCAATAAACCATAATATTAAAAATCCACACTTAAGTTCTCAAATTTATTATCAGAAGCATGGAGGTTGAACTGGAAAAAGGAGAGCAATAGAGATAATTAGAGGCTTGGATGTTAAACCTTCAGGACAATTGAAAGGACAGGGTGTTTAGTATGAAGAAAAGAAGGCTAAAGAGAAGCATGATAGCAATCTTCCAAACTTGAAGAACTGTTGTAGGGAAGAGGGTGTAGATTTACTCTCTGTAGTGTCTTAGCATAAAGCAAAGACCAATTAGTGAGATGCAAGCTCAAAATAAGGAGTAATGTATGAAACAGTGGGACAGGTGCATCCTGGAGTCACTCTGAATGCTCCATCATTGGAGTTATTTTAGAAAAAGGTTAGCTAGACTCCAGGATGATGTGAGAATTCCCGCAGTGGGTGGATTTGACCACCATGGTCCCTCCCAACAATGATTTGGATCAGGATATTGGTGCCAAAGCAATTTTTAAATTATTTTTATTTTATTTAGTTATATAATTTGTAGTTATTAAATTTGTATGCTAACCGTCTCACTATCAAATGACTCTGGGCAACTTCCATAGATAACAAAATAAAACAATTATTAAAACATTAAAATATGGGGCATTAAAAGTTAAAACATTAAAACTAATATTAAAGTAAATAAAAAGAAGCAATGCATATTTGGGTGAAAGTTGGACCTTCTACCTCCAAAATGAGACTTCCCCATCAGGGTCCCAAGCCAGTTAGCTGAGCCAGATTTTCTGGCTCTTTGGAAGGTGGGGGGGCAGATCTCACCTTGGGGGTCATGATATTCCAAAAGATGGGAGCCACTGCAGGAAAGGCTCTTCTCCTGGACCCTGTCAACCACAATTCTTTGGCCAATGGGATCCAGAGCATGCTCCTTCTCCCAGAGCAAATGGGATGGGCCAATCCCATTGGGTTGAGATGATTCTTTAGGTGACCTGGACCCATGCCATAAAGGGCTTTAAAGGTAATAACCAACACCTTGAATTAAACCTGGAAGCAAGCTGGGTAAAGCAATAACTTATTTTCCCCATGGAAATAATGCTAAGCAATGTATTGCCCTGCAACCAAAAATTTTTTCCAGCTTAAAAGTCCTGTTTCTTTTATCCAAATATGGAGTGAGCCTTACTTTTAAGGTATAAACAATCAGTCTTAAAAAACAGCTCTTGATTTGTTCATTCTAAAGGATTCCACTGATTATCAAATGTCATGACAGGTGTGTGGCTTTACAATNATAATATGAGGTTGAATAATTAACCAGTCAACATGCCTTTAATTTAGACATTAATTACAGCTTTTTATATAATGGCAATTAGAAAAACATACTGCGATTTATGCTTGTTATGCTTCTTAAGAAAAATAGGGTGAGAATAAAATTGCTAGAAAATAATAGACTTTTAATTTGGTAAAGTACAAATAATGCTTTCTCTGGGTTGAAATAAATTGCTCCCTCACCCCCTTTCTAAATCAGGGTGACCTCATCTATCAAACAAAACCAGTCTGCCTTTGATTCATGGTTGCACAGAAATGTTCTCAGTGAAAGAATGCCTCATTTTCTGAGATCTTATTCTTTATCCTATTAAATCTCCAGGTTCCTAACTAGCCTTGTATCTGATTGAGAAGAAAGAATGTTTACTGTGACCACTAGTGAATCATGGATGGAATTCAAATGGCTGCATTAAAGCAGGATCCTTGTCTGTTAGCTGCTGTGCCTCCTGAAGTCATTTTTCTTCAGAGCATATCTTAGATGATCAAGAACATTTCAGCCAGTAGCAAATGAATACGTTACTGTAGGGAAGAAAAAAAAAACCTGTGATGGAAAGGACAAGTAAGGATCCAACCTTACACTATAGTTAATCTGACTCTTTGCTTCAGCTAAGGTACTAAAGACTTACTTGAAAGAGTTGGAAGTGGTTTCTCCTTCCCTTCTTCTCAGTCACTGAACTTTCCTACTGTGCTCCCATCCGGCTCTCACCAGTTTTGATCCTGCTTAATTTTTTTGAACTGAACCCAAATAAACTGGATGTTCTCATGAACACAGGAAGAACTCTTACCTTGCATGAACAGAATGTTAACTATGCCTCTGTCATCAGAAAGGTATTGAAAAAATGGCAGTGATTTCAGCAGCATATCTGCTGGTCAAGCAGTTAGAGCAAAGACAAATTATGAGTAGGATAGAAGAAAAAGTCACTACCTTTTGCATGCTGAATATAGCAGAACTGCGGTGTGATTAGTGTGAGGGAAAGCCTCCCATTTAGCTAAATAGTAAGGAAAAAGCAACATAATTAAGAATCACTGCTTTTAATGGAGGGCATTCCATATGCCACAATGGAATGTAACCTATGATGAAAATCAGCACTGCATTTTAGCAATTCCAACTCAAAGGGTTTACAGTCTTTAAAGTTCAGAAGGGAACTTCAGAAGAAAGACGCTTTGCTTAAAATAGTCTGTTTCCTACATGCATGTGAGAATGCATAGCAGTATTTCCCTTCATAGAACATTAATGGCTAGCTGAACCTTCTCATCTCATTCAGGAACTTTGTACTATGAAGAAGCAATGTGGGATCTGCCACCATATTGTATCAAGTAGTTTGTCGCAGAAGGGGAAGTGTGGAGGAAGGGGAGTCCAAATAACCAAGATGGATTGGTGATAGGAGGCTGGAAGTTAGGGAAGGTGTTGCTTGTGCTGAATTCTACTTGAAGGCTCTGCTGTCCTTGACTTTTCAGCCATACTTGGTTTCTGGCCCTGTATTGGAAATATGAGCTGATTTGTCAGAGAAGCTTTTAATGCTGCTTGGATGAGACAAATTCTCATATTCTCATTCTTGATTCCTGAGCCAGCATTATCAGATTGCTTCATCAGATGCAAAGAGAAGGTGCACCTTAGAGCTGAACTCACACTGTTGGCAACACAGAATATCCAATCCAAGTTAGTAGCAGATAGTGAAGGGAGGATCTTACGGAGTTTTTGTGCTCATATGCACCTGTCCCACTGCTTCATAGCTCTCATAGTCAAAAATTACTCCTTATTTTGAGCTTGCATCTCAGTAATTTGTCTTTGCTTTATGCTCAGATTTCCAATGCAGAATTCCGTACTCTAAAATGCAGTAACACCACCATACCTGGCAGATGGGAAAAGGTTTCCCCATGTGTGGGTGGAGTTTGGTTGAGCAGGAGGCATTCTTCTTTCCCACTGCATCACATCAAATCTGCAACATTGGCACTAACTCTCATTTCGTGGACACATGGTTATTTCATTGGATGTTTGGTGGGGCTGTCCTTGTATGTTTCTCTGCCTTTTACAACAGTGTAATCTTCCCCTGTTGTAGGCTGAGATGGGTGGTGTATGGTAGACATAGCACCCTTATATAGTATTATCTCTCTTCCTTGCATACTGGTAGTCCTCAACTTACAATTGGTCAAAATTATAGTACGTCCCCCAAAAAGTATTTATGACTAGTTCTGGAGTTATCATGTACCGCCCCACAGTCAGATGACTGCATTTCGGGCACTTGGCAACCAGAGCACATTTATGCTATTTCTAGTGCCCCATGGTCACACAACTGTGATTTATGATGTTTTTGCTGATAACCAAGGTTTTTGGCAAAAACACCCCATAGTGAACAATGGGTTCACTCAGCAATCACAGCATTTACTTACCAACCGCAGATTCACTTAACAATGGTGATTCACTGCCACAAAAAGTGAAGGTAAAATTGTTTTATAATCATCACAACTTACAATCATAATAGATAGGCTCCATTATGGTTACCTCTTTTTGAGAATTGCTAGTCTTGCACTGAAAAATGAATAAGAATTAGGGAGGATCTCTTAAGGGAAGAGAATAAGAATTGATCTCTTAACATTTATCTGTTTTGTTTCCTGACAAGTACATTGTTCTCTAGCATCTTGTGTGTAGACATTTTTAACCCAAAATTATATGGAGCATGGCCATTTTGCCTAAATTTCCACCAATTGAAATAATACTATGAAAAAATCCAGTATTTATTTCTATTTCAAATGCAGTTCAAATATGCATGTATAATACTAGGCAGTTCATATTATGGCAGGGCTGAACATGAAATATATAGTGTTAATCATATAATGATTACAAACTTGGATGATGAAAAAGAAGTTGCTAATCATTGCGTTTTGCATTTCCCTGAAATTTCGGTGACTTTGCTTTACAAATTAACTGAGTCACCAGATTCTGACTGATACATTCTTGGCTTACATTTGTCTTTCATTTTCTTCAGTTGTTATAATTGATCTAAAATGCTGTCTCAAAGAAATACGAGAACAGTACTATTCAAAATCTTTCAGAGTCGGTTGTTCTAAGGGTTTTTTCATGTTAAATGACATTGGTATGTAGATGTAATTCCCTGCTATGAATTACACCGATACAGAATCATGTCACAGTTTCTTTCTAAGCTGCTGGCAGTATCCCCTTTGAATTAAAATGTTTGGTCAAATTCTTTATTGGCACTTGTTATTGGTCTCTTCAAACTTGTCCTTGTCCTTGCTCAAGAGGTCATCAGAGAAATCAACAAGATAATAAAACTGATTGTCTTAATGCCAGTCTAGTCCAAATTTATGGATAATATACCATGTTTCCTGCTAGTCATTGAAGTTCCATGGGAAAAATAGGGATAATTGTTAGGTTCAGGTAAATGCTCAATATTTACAGGTAGATAAACAAAATTTTAAGTCAAGCCATAGAAAGATTTGATAGTTTATGGTTGTATTGCATATTTGTTTTTTGCTTAGTCTATGAATTATTATTCCTTTGAAAGTTTTCATGTCTGAGGTGATGAAATGTTTCACATGATCTTAAATAGGTTGTTCACATATGCAAATTATTCTTTGATGTCTTACTTATAAAGACATGAGGTAATTAGTTATAATTACTATTGCTTTCATGGATGGTCCTTAAAGCCATAGTCTTTTTCTACTGGATTTTAGATCTGATCCTATTATAAAGGTTTTGAAAACTTTTTGTTTTCAGATGAAATGAACACCCTTAATCACCAAAGGAATATGGAGCTAGCACTAGAAATTTAGAAAGAGTTAATGTTTGACAAAGTAGGAAATTATCAATGGTTCTAAGGCTAGAGAGAATTATCAGCATTTCTCAGCTGCCTCTGAGAACTATCAAAAGACTGGTGAAATGTTGATTATTTTGTAAAGGTAGGAGGGAAAAGCCTGTGATTTACTCCTTTGTGGTGTTATAAAGGCTAACAGCAGTGTAGTATTGGTGGAAAACAATTTGCACATAGTATGTTCAAATTTCAGGGCATGCTTAGTGACAATAAATGCAGTACAATACCCTGACTGTGCTGCTTAGAGCATCAACTCAGCTCTGGATAATTAGTGGCCTTACAAGATTTTGGCTTTTTGTTGGTATTAACTGGCTCAGTGTGGTATGTTTCCAAGGCACTTTGCCTATAAAATTGCTCTCATCTGCTTTAAATTGGACTCTGCATTTTGTTTCATAATCATCTTGGGAGATGTCTAAAATCTCACTCCAATCTAGTTGAATTTTAATTGTTCAGGCTGAGAATACTTACAGCTGTCTTCTGTGCAACCTCTCCTTTAAATCCTTGCCCACTGAGGCTAACTGCAGCTTGACAGATCATATTTATCAGAACATTGATCATCCTCAAATATGGGTGCTTGTGAGCTAAAAATAATGGCCGGTTAACTATTTTAATTCCCCAAACTGCCATTTTCTCTTAGTGTTGGGTCCAAGTTAGCAAGGCAAGAAGACAGAAGGCTGGAAACAGGAGAACATCCTTCTTCCTTATCCAGAATCTCCTCATCTTCTCTAATGAGCCTCAGCATGGCCAGATGTGCTTCCATTCTTCCGCTTTCTTTTCTAGCAGCACAATGAGTTTGATAGAGATGTAGGAAGGATCCACCTAAGGCAGGAGCACAAGCATGGTGCCTTCTCTTCATATTGCCAGACTAGACTTCTCCACTTCCATGAATCCCCCAAAGATTGTGCAGCTCCAGCCAGCTCTTCCCTTCACACATTCTCTTGTATAGACACTAATGAAAAAAAAAACCAAAAATTATCAGGTGAAATTCAGCTTCACTGTTGCTTGTAGTATCTTGCTTACTCGCCAGAAACCCTACTGTGCAAATTATTTCAGCATATTAGTAGTTAGTGTTCCTGAAGAAGAAATTATTACATTTGTTAGTTGTATTGTATACCTCTTGTACCTAGGATTTGTAATAATCTGATACTTTACTTAAAAGTCTAGAAGTTTTAAATTTTAAAAAAATCATTTGGGGAAATAAAGGATTTGATAACAATATACAAATAATTGTTTGGCTATTAAGCTGCTGTTTAATGTTAGGTCTACCTGCAATACATCTCAGCTTTTCCACAATCAGTGAATGAGGAAGCATTCTTTGTGTGACTCATACTTTGTATGACTCACTCCTAATTGAATTAAAATGGAGTGTTCCTGTCTCATAAACATCCTCCTGGGGTTTGGTGTGGCAGCAGCCACAAGCTCAGACAGCGCAGATGAGATGTTTGTTGCAATCCTTGATGCCCTTTAGAAGCTGGAAGATATCTGAGATGTTACTTCTCAAGTTGGGTGCCAGGAACAGGTATGAGGACTGCTGCTGTTGTACCTTCCACCTGTGCAGAATAGAACCCCTGACAGTGTTTGATCTCACTATAGTAATGGCAGTCAGAGGCACCGTGGCTCAGTGGTTTAATTGACACTGGAGGTGGTCTCAGCTTTGGTGGTTTGAACCCAAACAGTTGGATGGCAAAGTGAACTCTTGTCATCCACCTCAGGTCCTGTCCATGTTAACAGTTTAAAAGCATGTTCTATGTAAGTAGATAGATAGGTACCACTTCGGTGAAGAGACGAGCTGGTGCTCTGTGCAGATAGTCAGATTCCTGATGGCTCTGAAGCTTCCCAATTGTGGTGCCCAATTGCAAGCTCTGAGAATGGAGGGTCCCTGGGTGAAGCTGCAGGAAGAGCTGTTCGTATTTCTCTTTGATGCAAAGACAATTTGCCCACCTGTACCACACCTAGTAGAGCATGCAAACATTTCCTATAACAGGGATGGTACCTTGGCATGTCAAACTACTACTGTGCAATGGGATTATGGTCTCCTGGCTACTGTAACAATGCCATACAACAACAATAATAATAGTGGCAATGGGGTTCCACAGATTTATGCTGTTATATTTTAGTCAGCCTCCCCTGGTGTTGAGCTATGAAGCAGTGTGGAAATTCATCCCCATCATAACGAAGGGTTTTTCCCATGCCATCATGGCCTCAATGTATATGGGTAGTCGTTTCAGAACAAATGACACTTGATTGGAGGATGATGGAAATTAACACCTGCCTTTTGTCATAGGCAGATTTTGTTGACTCCTGTTGGGATGAATAGGGCTATGGATCTCTACAGGAAGGATGGACCTATTTGACTGCTGAGTGGAATAGAAGCCTGTTGGAGTGGCATATAAGTGTCAGTAACGAAAGGAATAAAACAAATGCATTTAAATAAGATATATAGAAATATTCCATGGTTCAATTTTCCTATATTTTCAAAGATGAAAAATGGAGACCCTTAGGGAATAAAACAAAGGCTTTCTCTTGATTTTTTTCAGGCTTTTTCTCTCCCCACCTCCTCCCGTTCCTATCCCAGGAGAGTAGTTTCTTCTGAGTGAACATAAATTGAATTTTGCTATGCCTATGCTTAGGATTGTAGTTTCAATTACATGTAACAAAAACATTGCAAAAGTGCAAATATATTTTCATGCTGCGATTGGCATTGGTTTCAAAATAAGTAGACTAGAAGATATCTGGGACTGTTTTTAGCAGATAAGTGCTGCTTTGCCAGGCTTTGAAATGATTTGAACTTGATAGGAATCAAACTGAGGATGACTGAAATTCATCTAAGCTTCCGGGAAAGGAAAACTATTTTGTTAAAGTTGATCTTTTGCCAGAGAGTCCATAGGAGATCCTGGCAACAGTGAATCTGCTTGGGGACTTGTATAGTTGGTATAGCCTTTCCCAGAGCATATTTTTTAACATGGGGAAGACTGTTCTCTGCAATTGTTTTTCCAGGGCTTCACGTAACATTGTTCGAGGTGCTTAATGTTTGCGTTGCATAGCCTTGCAGTCATGTTATCCTTCTTAAGGGATGTCATGTAATAGGGGCACTTGTCAAATCCTTATTTTTAATCTTCATCCAGCCAGTGAGACTTTGTCTCTGCCACCCCATGATCTGTCCATACCACCCTGTCCTCTCCAAACAATCTGCATACATTCTGCTTGTGAGATCTAATGAAGTGAATCTCAAAGCTTCAGTAAAATGCTCTTCTTTTTGCAATTTTGCTGAGTATAGGTGTTGTGGCCTGTTGGCCACCGGCCGGGTCAGCATCAAGGCAACCTTAGAGCTCTGAGGGGGAAGTGGGATGGAGCTGGCAGAGAGAGAGACAGAGGCAGAGCCTGGGCCGTCNAGAGACAGAGGCAGAGCCTGGGCCGTCCATCAGCCCTCAGATGGAATCAACAGCCCCCAGGTCTGGAGGTGGCTGATGAAAAAGGAGGAACAGCTGGGTCCAGTGCCTGATGCGTGGATGTGCAGAAGACAGAGGAGAGGAGAGGAGTGGAAATCCATGGGCCGATCCTTGGGAAGGAAGAGCCACCGCTGCTAGCGAAGCCCCACCCTAGCTCTGGGGATAAAAGGCAGGGCGCGGAGATGAATAGATGTGGCAGACAACTATTCATCTTCCGGCTGGCCGGACTTGTTAGGCTGCGGTGAGAGTGATTTTTGCTGGGGCTCCTGGCACTCCTAATAAAGGACTCTTTGAGTTAACTTCAGAGGGTTTGTTGAGGGGAGCTGGGTCAGAACAATAGGTATCTAACTATCTCAAGTAGAAGCAAGGAAAGAAACTAGCAATCTTCTCCCTAGTTGTGTTGATTCAGAAGTTCTTACCATATTGATTCAGATGTTCTTACCAAGGTCCATTCCATCTATGGTTTTGCCAAAAGCTGCCACCATTACTGTGATGGGGAAGTAATAGCAACATATGTATATGTGTATCTATTCACAGCACAGTAATAATTGTTGTGGTTTGTATTACCTCTATTTCTTTTTATGACTTCTTTTTATAAAAATAATTTTTTGTTACATTTTGTCTTTTAAAAATTAGCTAAACCTAAAACTTAATAATGTAAATGTTAGGTATTTATTTGGCTAAGGGCACCATGAAAGATTTACCTAGAGACAATAAAAACATAGTGAACCAAGAATGTTTGTGAATCTCTGCTTTAGATCCAAATTCACATCTTTGAGGAATTCCAATTTTCTACACTTAATGTAAGGGCAAGATATGGTTGTGGACCAATTTCCAGATTATTGCCTCAAAATTACTAGTCTGGAAATTCCAAGTAACTGACCAAAAGTATCTATTTGCTTATCTGAATGTATTCCCTCTACTCTATTTTCAAAGACTGAGTAGATAACAAAAGCACTCAAAAGTACATTTTAAATACTTCATGAATTCAGTTTAAAAATTGAGTTTTAAAAATCTAAAAATGCACCTCTGGTTCCGCCCTCCTCGCGACTGTGTGCGGCCTCAGTTCGTGCTCTCTCGTCGGAGAGCCCCGATCCATTGGATTAGGGGCTGAAGCTGCCTCGGAGGGGCGGCGGAATAAGGGGAAACCGCAAGCCAAGTTGAGGAGAACCGCATCTCTCCTCCCTGGCTTGGCTTTTTTCCCCCCTGAAGACGACCAAGCGGTGGTCCAAAATGGCCACCCTGAAGAGGAGGACCTAGCCGGATTAAGTTTTGTGCAGGAGAGAAGAAAGAGGTGAACAACATAAGAACCGGGACAATCTTGGTGCAACAACTAATTTAAAAGGTACCTCGGGATTGATACTTTAAAAACTTTTTTTATGAAAGAACAAGAAAGCGGCAGTTGGAAAGGGAAGGGAAAAAAAAGTGAAAACACCATTTGCAGCTGAGTGGGGCTTCGAACTGGAATAGGAAGAAGCCGGAACAAGA
>AZIM01000868.1:226226-236348 GCA_000516915.1 Ophiophagus hannah
GGGGCTGCCACAAAGATGAGGGGGTCAAGCTATTCTCCAATCCATCTGAAGACAGGACAGGAAGCAATGGATGGAAACTAATCAAGGAGAGAACCAACCTAAGGAGAAATTTCCTGACAGTGAGAACAATTAATCAATGGAACAACTTGTCTCCAGAAGTTGTGGGTGTTCCACCACTGGAGGTTTTTAAGAAGAGACTGGACAACCATTTGTTTGAAATGGTATAGGGTCTCCTGCCCAAGCAGGGGTTGGACTAGAAAACCTCTAAGGTCCCTTCCAACTTTGTTATTCTGTTCTATTATGGCAGATACTCAGGGTTACAGGAGGGTGAATTTGTACCTTGTTTATTCACATACTCAGTGGTCATCTTTAGGGTCAAACAACAAAAAGAATCCTTGTATTTCTACAGTAAGGGCATGAGAAGATACTCCATCCAATCATATTCTCCAAGTTATCCTCATACTCTTGAAATTGTGGTCACATATGTTGCTGAGTTCTACAGTCCAGGCCAAATACAGTTATTTTGTCAAAATCAATAACCTAAATGTTCATGAATTTGTCTAAAAAAAATGACCAGGGTGCCAAGTGCTTTTTTCTAACGATAATTGTAGCTTCAGACTTTTCGCAAAATAATATCATGCAATTGGGTGACCAGGTGATCACTTCAATGGTTGCTATTACCCTCTCCCCCACCTATTTTAAAATGGCAAAAGATACTATCTAGGAGCTATATAGGGCAATCGGGCAACCACAAGCTGTGTGCCGCTGGCCCCTGGAATAAATAAAAGTTAAAACTCCTTTTAACTGGTTTGATTAAATAGCATGGTGTGACAGTAAATAAACACCAGGAGAAGAAATGCAGTGGTACATACTTTAATTATAATACAATATTGTAACTATCTGACAGTGCTTTCAGGGACAATCCTGAAGCCATTTTGAATGAACACGGCAAGACTGAACTGCTTATCCCATTACCTTGAACATTTATGTTCCCTTCCTTGTTAAGGCTGTCTAAAGCTATTTGTGCTGAACAGTGGATTCTATGACATTTTAGGAGATAGAAGGGAGAATATGAGCTGAGGAGGCTTGGAAGCAGCACAAAAGGCATGCAGAAGACGAGAGAAAAGAAATGATTGCGACTCAAACAGCTGCGATCAGACAGATGAGATCAGGAATGCTTGCAGGGAACAATGGATTATGGGTGTATCTTAACATATATAATTGGAGCAGTGATTTTTCTTTTCTTTTGAAACCCATCCCACTACTGTCCTGCACTGAGTCGAAGAGAAACGACTCCTTCCTATTTCAAGCTGAATGGAGCATCAATCGGTTGGGCCATCTATTATCAGGGAGATGCACTTCTATAATACAACAGATTTAAAACAGGCAAGCATACCAACAAAGTACAGAAAGAATGTATTTAATCAGAATATTTTGGAAAAGGAAAACCAAAACGCCCAGCTTGATGAAAACATGGTGAAGTTCCTCCAGAGTTATCTCTCAGTGGAAGGATCAAAAATGTTAAGAAGATGACTGCAATTGTATGATCAAAGTCTGTGACCTTTTTAATGTGTGTGTGATGCATGGTGCATGTAGAAAAAAGGGGGTGGATGTGGTGGAATGAAGTCTGGATTCCTAGAAGGGAGGGCCTGCATTCCAGACAAACAAGAGATAATGCAGTTCAGATAATTTGTGTGAGAGAAAGAGGGTGAAGATGGCTCCTCTCTAATAGTTCCCAGAATATAGGCTTTGTGTGGCTGGTAGTTTGCTTTAGTTTGGTAAGATTCTGTCTATGGGTGTGGAATGCTAAATCTGCTTGGAAGAAACATGTGTTTTTCTTGGCTTTTGGAACTTGAAAATGAGACTTTGACAACATGTCTGCCAAAAGTTGAATTGAAACACACACATCTCCAAGTGGCCAAGGTTGAGAAACATTGCTGTAGGTGAGTCTTTCCTAGCCACTCAACAACCGTTGTTCTGAAAATTCTCCAGCTGCAACCCAGATCATGCTTGAAAACTTTGACCCACAAATCCAGTTGTTCTGCGTTTGTCGTCATCATCATCATCAATCATCAATCATCAATCATCAATCATCAATCATCAATCATCAATCATCAATCATCAATCATCAATCATCATCTTATCATCATTACATAAATCTCTTCCTTGTTTTTAATCTTTCAATATTACCCAATTATCTTCAGATACATCTTTTCATTCTTCTGTGTTTCAAATTGCCGCATTCCAACCATCTTCCAGTGTGGCTTGATGCCACTAGTCAGCTGGTCTATTACTTTAAAGAAATGAGATGCCACTCTATTATATAAACAAGACTTTACCTAAACCCCCCCCCCCAAAAAAATGCNNNACTTTACCAAACCCCCCCCCCCCAAAAAAATGCACAGCAGTGCCTCATGCTTCCCGACTGCATCACTTTTGGTGACAGTGGAGACCTTGGAGATGAATGCTCAAAAGTGCATGACTCTACTAATGCATTGTGAAAATGAAGTAGAATCCTCTAAATAGAATACAGGTGTTTATCCAGGGAAACGTCAAACTTATTTAATGTTGGGCAACAGATATCCTGGAGTAAATTGACAATGGCAGAGTGGAGGAGAAATGATGCATCTTTTGTTCAGAATTCAAAGACCACAAGGAGCTATTTTTTTTGCTTGCAAACAAAGTCATCTGTGTTTGGTAATCAAAACATGTTTTTGGTGCCAGATTCTTTTCCAGAAGCAGTCATGCATGACCTTGCTGGCTTATAAATATTAGTTGCTTCATAGGGGGTCCTTGAAGACAGTGTCATTAGCATATGGGAGATTTGATTTGCTTTGAAAGAAACTGTCAGAAACTTCAGCTCCCAGCCCAAGACATGCAAGCAAACATCTTGCATAGCAGTCTGCCTTCCACTGCGGTGTTCTACAGTCATTTTTCTTTTTGAAGAGAGACAAATCCAACTCCTTCTTTATTTTAAGTGGGATAAGTCAAAGATGTATGCCACATATTTCTGCTTTCTGGTCCATAATGCAAATACCTGTAAAAGGAAGGCCTTCATGCCAAGCAGAGGTAATGGGATAGTGCCTTTCAGATATTCTCTAGGGATTTGAATGCCTACTAATGGAATGGATTTAGGGAATTATTTTAGGACATATAAAACAGGGTCCCATCCAGTATTATATCTGAAATGTTCAAGCTGGGACTATCATTGAGTCTTCACCCCAAATAGGCAATAGTTTTGAAGGAACCTAGTTTTCTCCAGAGGTGGTGTTAATCTGATGCTGATGTTGAGGTTGGTTTGACTTTGAGTTGAGTTGAGTTGAGTTGAGTTGAGTTGAGGTTGAGGTTGAGGTTGAGGTTGANGTTGAGGTTGAGGTTGAGGTTGAGGTTGAGGTTGAGGTTGAGGTTGAGGTTGAGGTTGAGGTTGAGGTTGAGGTTGAGGTTGAGGTTGAAATTGATAGAACAACCCAATGAGGAGTCAGCTATCTGATCAGAGGGGGCAACTGATGTATGTGAAGTCCTAAACTTCAAGCTATCTCATCTGTTGCAAGTTGTTGTTTGCTCCTTTATCACAAAATATTTCTACCCTGCTCTTGTGCCTGAGTATGGGACATTTGTGACAAATTACAACCACCTCATGATTACAAACACCCCAAAGTTGGTACAGACATTCTGAAGCTCCTTTTGCATCAGATCTCAAGATGCGCTGTCTTAAGATGAAGGTGGTGTACAGTTTCTTGCTACCTGCAGCCTTCCCAGTTCAATAATTATTTAAGAGATGGAGGGAGCAAGAGACAGAAGGAGAAAAAAGCTATTCAGAGGCACTACACATTTTGTCAATGTGTTCATAGGTGATATGCAAATGTATGAAGATAAAGTGTGCATGGTTTGCAAACAAAGCACGCGATATTATGGAAGCTCTGACTTCAGGAAAGCTACTAAGATTTACTAATGAGTTGTCACTTTTGTTCCTGTGTTGCAGAGAGGATGCCTTTCTACCAAGCAGGATGCCACACACAAGAGAGGAACTACAGGTGAAAACCACCACTGGCAGCTAATGTCCTACCTTCATTGTTGGCAGATAATCGTATTAGTTTTAAAGAGAGCATATGTTACAGTAACTGGAGCAAAAAGAACCAATCTGCCCACTAATTCAGTCCTATCTTAGTAGAGAAATGGGCAATAGCATGTCTTTTGGGACTGAAAATATATGCCGTATGGCTGGATTAAGTTTGATTCTGAATACTAACAAGAAACTGAAGCTTATAAAAAAATCACTCTATTTCCTAACATGAACATAAAAATAAGAATATATGAAAGAGCATGTAATCAACAGAACAATATACATTCTCCTGGTCAACCCAGGTAGAAATACATTCTATAATATTTTGAACATTCAGCCAATATGTTCACCTTACTCACCTTTGATGTTTGTAATAAGATTGACTTCCCTGCCTTTAAAGCCATGGAACTCAAGCTTTTATTACTTTAGATCTATTTATAGTTTTTTTACCTACCTGGGTGGTGGTGGCTATTTTTGGCAGGACATATCAGGATCTGGGCTTAGACCAACTTAATGAAATATGTTCAGCCGTTACCAGTCTTTTCCCACCATTACATAACCTAAGGTCTAGTGAAAAGTCTAAGATAAAGTATCTTCATGCATTTCATTTGTAACTTTTAATCGGAATATTCAGGGGAGAACCATGGGAGGAGAATGAAGAGGTGATCCAGCAATCAGTTTCTGTCTCCTTTCCCAAATCTGGTAGGAATTGAGAACTCTAAGATCTGAGGGGTCTTTGGTGTTGTCATCAGGGCTAGTTGATGTTATCAAGTTGGGTATTGAAATGTATGTAAGAAAGCAACCAAGCTCAGAGAGTGCCATGTACCTCTCATTTCAACCCTGAGCTATAAATATTCTCCTTTATTGATACTCTATGGTCTATACAGAAGCCATGGTGATGCAGTGGTTCGAATCAGTGGTGGGATTCAAAACATTTTGCTACTGGTTCTGTGGGCATGGCTTGGTGGACATGGCTTGGCTTGGTGAGCATGGCTTTGTGGGTGTGGTAGGGTAAGGATACTGTAAAATCTCCATTCTCACTCCACTCCAGGGAAAGGATACTGTTAAATCCCCATTCCCTCCCCACTCCTGGGGAAGGTTACTGCAAAATCCCATTCCCACCCCACTAATCTGCTTTCCATCTCCGNAGATGGGGGTGGGGCCAGTCAGAGGTGGTAGTTGCTGGTACTCCAAACTACTCAAAATTTCTGCTACCGGTTCTCCAGACCTGGTCAGATCTTGCTGAATACCACCTCTGGTTCAAATGCAGTATTGTGGGCTAATTCACTGCTCACTGCCAGGAGTTCGATTCTGACTGGCTCAAGGTTGACTCAGTCTTCCATCCTTCCGAGGTCAGTAAANNGAGGGCCCAGATTGTTGGGGGCAATATGCCAACTCTGTAAATACTTAGAGAGGGCTGTAAATCACTATCAAGTGGTATATAAGTCTAAGTGCTATTGCTATATAGTCTGGACCTGTGCATCTAACTAGATGCCACAACCATCAGAGGCCTTGAAAAATAGCTTCTCCTAAGTCTTCTTCAAGGATCAACTCTTTGAAAATATTCTTGAGTCTTTCCCAACTTTGGTGCTTTCCAGAATTGTTCTCCATGTCTAGTCAAACAAGAACAACAGACCAGAGGAAGGGAAAGATATTCTAGAAAAAAAAAGAAGAATACCCTTACATGCCTTTCTCTCTGCTCTTGCCAAACCTAAAATGAGACTGATTGATCCCTGGTCCTGTTGCCAACATGTTGGCCGCTGATTAATGAAGTTCCATTGATGAAAACCAGAAGTAGTACTGTAAAAAGGATTGGTAGAAAATGGGGCTGTAATATTTCAAATAATGCACCCCTAGCAATTGCCAAACAGAAAAGCATTTTTGGTTGACAATAAGAGGTATTGGAGTTTTTTTTAGAAACCAATTGATAGATTGCAAAGGCTCAGGATGAATTGGGAAAGTTTATTTATTCCATTTTTAATTTTCACCACCCTGTCTCAATTCAGTTTCAATGCTCTCAACATTCTTTGTGATTTGTTTGACTTACTGTACTTGTCATGTCCTGCATGTCTTAAACTGAACCTATAAGTAAAGGCTACTTCATAAAGAATCCTACCTGTTCATATTAGCTCATGGTTCATTGTTTTAGCCTCACTTTTGAGTTCTCTCCGAAAACGCTTATTCTACGAATGGTTTGAATTTTTCTCTGTAACATAAATGATATGTTAATAAGTTCTCTAATGCATAGACCTCTAGACTTTCTTAGTTCAAAGAGTCCATTTTAGTTTTTCCTTTGCTAAATGTCCAGTCTCAGAAAGAAAGCCTGTAATGGCAGTAACCCAATGAAGGTTCTATGCTTCCACTGAGAATGAGCAGAAGTCTCAGACCATTGCTTAGATAAGAGTAGGCTGCCTGAAGTTGTCCAGATGTTCAGCTGCACATGCTGCTAGAGATGGATGGTGGGTGTTGTAGCTCAACAGTGTGGGCAGACTCACATATTGTGCATCACTCACTTAGAAACCAGAGATATAATTAATTCATATTCTCTCCCTGGGGGAAAAGAAATCAACCCTATCTTCCTCGTTCATGGAATCTGATGAAGTCAGGTAAGTTAGTCAAAAAAGAATACCCAATACAAAGATCCAAGATAGATTTATATGAAACCTCAAGATGTTGACAACAGTTCTGGAAATTGTAGTCCTAACTCATACAGAACATACTAGAGTGATGATGAGGTAATCCATTCAGTTGTGTCTGACTCTTGGCAATTCTATGGACCTCATCTATTTGCACTGCTTCTTTGAGTTTTTCTATGCTCCGGCTGGTGTCAGCTTTGATGGTGTTCAGCCACCATGTTCTTTGATGGCCTGGACTTCTTTTCCCATACTAGAGTGGTGATGTCTATCCTAGAACACTCTATGATTTCTCAGGCTTGCCACTTATGAATATGAAGATCAGGCTATTCCAGGAGTGAGAGAAAGGGGAAACCATGTCAGCAGTTATTTTTATTCCTGTCACAGCCCCCTCAACACTCACCCAGTGTTACTGCCTTTTCAGTTAATTATATCATTGCAATTATATTTCTGAAGCATCAGCAGAGTTTGATTTGATTTCCTGAGTAAACCCTCGTCTTCCCCTTTTGCGCTAATTGAACGCCGTGCTCTTAAGAGGATTTCACCCAGGCAGCTGTACCTTAATGTCTTACAGCAGGATTTACAATTTTGTATGGATTAATCTGGATTATTGTCTGCTTGATTGAAACATGACCGAGCGGAAGACAGACAAAAACAGAAGGAACCATGTCCCAGATCCTGGAGAACCAGAGTAAACATTCCTGTTTAGAAATATGATGAATTAACATTGAAATGAAGCCCCAGGCAAGCTAAGAACTGTGTCACACTTCAAGAGGCACTTGGGTTTTCTAGAAGAAGATTGACGTTTAATTCACATTGAGTATGAAATAGGGCCACAAGGATATTTGTACAAGAGATAAAGTCAGTGGAAGGGGGGGTGGTGAGAGAGAAAGTAATCACACATTGCATGTGATTCGAAGAGTTTTTTTAAAATAGATAACCAATGGAGCAGCTCCAGGCTGGACTGTGTGTTTGTGTGTAAGAGAGAGGAAGGGGTGGAATACTCACCAAGCAGGATTGGTTAAAGCTGCATTAGATTTTGCACTTCTTTTTTTTTAAAGAAATCTCAAAATTCTCAACTCAATTAACTGTTTTTTTTTAAAAAAAAAACATTCCTCTGACATTGAAAAAGAATAGGAACATAGAAATGCAATGCTAGACAGTCAAAAAGAATCTAAGAAACTTATGACAGATACACTACTTTATCTGTGCTTGGTAGGACCAATTAGTTCCCAAGTACATCACAGAATTTCAGGACAGTAGACAACATTTGGAAGTTGAAACAACATCCTAGAAGGAAGACATGAGAAAACATTTTTATACTGCTCCCAAGAAATCTACATGGGCCCATCATTGAATCCAGAAGCCAAGAATGACTCAATGGAGACTCCCCCTTTTAGAAATCCCCCATTGAAGGCTTTCTGGAAAAGAATCAATGTTCACCAAAATTGCAACGGAGAAAGTAGCATTAGTTTCCAGAAGGAGGTTCTGGAGTTCATGGATTCCTATCAAAAAAGCCATCACCCAAATGTATCTTAGGAGTCATTGGGACAAAATGAAGACTTGCAAAACTGATCTCAGTACAGGGCAGGTTATTATAGGAGAAAAATGTCCTATTTTGTCGGGGCATTTACAGCATGACTACAATTATGAGACAACCCAGGAGCAAAATACAGCACACAGAGACTTAGACATTTAACAATGGTTTATATACAAGACCTATACAGAAATATACATAGTAGGCAAATACCTAACAAGCAATCTTCTTAACTCTACATGGAGAACTCTGCAATGGATACAGGACACAAGGAGAGAGAACGTGCCCTCTAATGGCTGCCTTTATAGACACCTCTTCAAGAGGTAAAACTTCTGTGGATCCATTCTTCATCTTAAAAGGGCAATGCCCATGCTATGCTGATTCAGCCTTATTGCATCAGCCTTATATTGCATCAGCCTTACATTGCATTGGCCTTACAGCAACTGGTCAACTCTTAAATTTCAATACCTTAACACTCCTCCCATTTAAAGCTGAACAGTTGATAATCCAAATGCTTTAACATAGTCCTTATATTTTTCCACAGATACAGGTTTTGTTAACATATCAGCTATATTATGGTCGCTAGAACAATGCTGTAATCTGCAGCTTCTTTAACAATACATTACAGTATTTACTATAGAAACCCATTAGGTGAAGATCTAATTCTCTGGAGAAAGTTCTATTCAAATGTCCCTGTTCTAAACTTATAAGTTGTTTTCAGTAAGATGGCCAGTTGTACAAATTTAATAAATTGACAAATAGCAATGTTCAATGTTCTGTTCTCCATCCCGCTTAGAAGTGTTGCTAGAGGAAGAGAAAAAAAAGACAAGATGCAAATATCTACACCCAACATCTGCTGAAAAAAAATCTGCAGTTTTTTAAAAAGGCTTCACAAGAAAAAAAAATTACAGAATAGACACATTCTTGAATGCTTGCCATGTGAATACAGACCAGATTCAGAGTAATAGGCAAAAACTTAGCCTAGACCCTGACCAGGGAAAGTTAGCAATTGTAAAATCTGCAATCACCACAGCACTGACAGCTGGCAACCACAAGAATCCAAAAAGAATGGAGAAAGAGGGTGGCTTATGTTCCATGTAATGATTTGAACCAACCAGCTAGTTCTTTGGCTGCAAAATGTGACTTTGGTTAATTATACTACAGTCATACTGCTTACTGAGAACAGAATTTTGGCTGCTGCCTTCTATTCAGCATGTCCCTGCAAATGTCCATTCCATAAATCATATGGTGAAGGTGCCTTCACACTGGAAGCCAGGAGATTTCATAAATCAAGCCAAAGCAGACTCATCTGATCAGGTCTCTTTGCCAACAAGTTGTTAGCAAGGCTGCTAAGCTTGTATACACCCCAATTCAAATCCATTCCCAGCCATAAAAGCTCAGTGTGGGCACATTTTGCCAATCACTAATTCTCCGTACAACCTATTAACCTCATCCTGTTGCTATGGAATGTGATGGAGAAGATCTCGTGCATGGTGCTTTGAATTCCTGGAGGAAAGTTCATTAATTAGGTATCACTGATTTAGCACCAGCTTCTGGTGAGTGTGTGATACAAAGTTTTGTTTTTTTCTGCAACCTGTTCCTTCATACAAATTGGAAAATAAATTGGTTGATAGAAGGGAAGAGAAGAAGAAGAAAAGTAGATCCACTCAATGCTCAGGGTAATAGCAAATGATACTATGAAAATCTTATTCTTAATCTGTTCTTCTAATGAACTTTCAGGAATACAGGGATTGGACCTCACTAGAAGGAGCAGATCTAGATGTAGGTCATCTATAACCTATCCTTTGGAAGATCCATGCCTGATTCTGAACACTTCCTAAACGGTTGTTCTCAAATTGTTCAATAGAATACTTTATTGGCCAAGTGTG
>AZIM01000868.1:454259-470759 GCA_000516915.1 Ophiophagus hannah
GGACTGGAACTGACCTGGTGAAGTTCCCCCTAGTTCCAACCAGATCCTACATCCAACCCCCCTCCCAGCACCCCTTAAATAATTATTTAAAAAATTAAACAGCGAAATCTTAAAACCCTTCTTACACCCATTAAAACCCTGCTTAAAACCCTTTCTTGCGCTATGCCACCTCTCGGGATCCCAGGATCCGTCCTTAAATTAGGCCATAAAAAGTCTAGCAGGCCACAACAGGGAAAGGGGGACACTACCCAGGGCCCGCAACTCTGCAGCTGTATAAAACCTCCAGGTCATCTAAAAGATGGAACAGTGGGAGATGCAAAGAGGCCAGATGGTAAGGTCCACAGATGGTAAAAACGATCAGCCCGGCAGTACAGTCAGCAGCGCTGGCTCTCCAATCCGGCTACCCTCTCACGGCGATTTTGAAAGTATCTGAGTAGTATACATAAACTTGTTTGTTGTGATATTATTCACAAGTGGATCTTCATATGTCACTCATAAATCATTGGCATTTTACCACATTTGTGGATTCATTTAGATTGGACTTTTTAAATCATTTAAACCAGCTACAAACATTTATCTCCAGTGCAAGTGATTCTGTTTTATCATCTTCAAACCTCTTTTGCCATTTTTCTCCTTTTCCTCAGGCATCACACAAGGCCCTTGAAACTACTCAAGCATATCCAGATCATATTCAGAGATCCAAGGAACAATACCAAACATAATTCCATTGGTGCTGTGAGTGTATGCTCTTTCCATGTGTTTGATGTTTCTGGCAATGCTTATTTTTTGCATTATGACTGGAGAAAAGATATGAAATTATCCTTTGCTAGTTTGAATATAACATTTTTCTCAGTGACATATGAAGATCCACTTGTGAATAATATCACAACAAAAAAAGTTTATGTATACTACTCAGATACTTTCAAAATCAATGGTTTCCAGCATATGATTTGGTAGAGGTACCACAGATACAATACAAGAGCCATGTAGGTGGTTCCTGGTTCAGATATCAAAATTTTAGATAATCAGTTTTCACAAGATATTATCATTTGAATTGAAAACTGTCAGAATTCCACATATAAACCTAAATCCTATTAACTCCTACATTCTCAAAAGCTTTCAGGGAAGACTATATTGGTTTACATAAAGAAAAAGGCTAGGAATATCCATTTTATGAATGTAGCAGACATTTTGTACCCAATATATGGACTATTCCTAACCTTGCACTTGGATAATGAATTTGTATATAGTATATACAACAGGTATGTTTTTCTTGAACAAGTAAGTCTTTATATAAGCAAAATGTTTTAAGTGATGTCTTCCCTGAGTTGTTTCTCTATTTAGAAGCAACAGGAGTATTATCAAAGAAAGTTATTAATGCATTTTTCTGCATAAGAGAAGATGAAATGTTACATGGCTGAACGTAGTTGAATTGCAGACTTTTTTACATAGAAAAGACCAACCACAGAGCCTCTGTTGACTTAATTTTTATTGCTTGACAAACAAAGTATATTATAACATTTTTCAGTATGCATTGAAAATCATATCCCTGTTTAGTATCAAATGTCTGAATAAGATATTTACTGTTGAATATGGAGAAAAATAACATATTATCCATGGATGATAATAGAAACAGAGGAATGACTAATCTTATGTTCTGAACCTTCGCTTTTTGATCCCTGCAAGAATCAATCAATTTCTATCATTTCTCCAAGTGCTACTCATATCTTTGCAATATCTTATTTGCAAAACTGCAGCATCAAAAGTCCTTTTTTATAGAAAAAAGAACAGAAATTTCAGCTGCTTAATTTTGTATCATATACACGATTTTACACTGATGGCCCCATTCAGTCAATGGATGACTGAAACACCTTAACATAGGATTCATGTGTAAAGATTCTTGAAATGTTCTCATACACAAGTGGTAATCATGCCTTCAGTCACCAAAATGTTTTCTACTTCTCTTATAGACAACAATAATCTGTAAAAGAGAACTCAACTACCTAAATTTTATAAGATCCTTTTGTTGTACATATAGCACTATACTGACCCTCCCTAAAAGTAAACAAAAAAATAAATAGAAATATTTCAGAACACAAAATAGTGGATTAAGTGAGGCAGCATGTCAATTGAAAGCATAATCTTTATGCTGTAAGTGTTTTTGAGGCTTGGACAAACATGCCACAGGACAGCTTTTTAATTTTTGTTTTAATTGATTACATTTTGCTACTATGTACAGTATGTCAAAAATATAGAATTGGGTTAAATCTTATTACCATAATTTATTTATTAATTTATTTCTCTTGCAAAGTTACAGATAATACCTGATGGTGAAGCATGCAGCTCTACTTATTTTGGCAATGATACTGTATATGCATAGTTGTATTCCCAAGAAGAAATAAAGGAAGGAGATATTGCTGAAAACAGCCAGAGGAGATAAGCAAAATGCTATATATCTGATATAGTATACATACATACATACATGTATGTATGTATGTATGTATGTATGTATATGTATATTATATGTGCATATACACATACACATACACAGAGGTTTCATGGTATTAAGAAAGATAACTTTGCTATTCTGACTAATTTCTACCACTGCACANATCTTAACTAGCTGTATCTCAGTTTGGTATGGAAATTGCACTATAAAAGAAAAAAAGGCATTACAGAGGGTGGTGAAAACTGCCCAATGCATTATAGGGATTCCACTTCCTGCCATTGTGGACATTCAGAGGAAACGATGTCTGCATAAAGCCCACAGCATCGTTAAGGACCCCTTCCATCCAGCCCACAAACTGTTCACTCTTCTTCCATCTGGGAGGAGTTTCAGGTGCCTGCAGTCTAAGACCAGCAGGCTAGGGAACAGCTTTTACCACACAGCAGTTTCCTTGCTGAACTCTTCAGTTTGTTTGTCCCCACACATATGCTGATGCTTCCCTTGATAATATATGGTATATTTTGTATAATTCTTTGTGCATTTGTACTTATATTCAATGTGTCCATAAACATTTTGTACAGTTGTATATGTACATATATGTGCAGTCACTCTTATCCTTGTGTGTTCGTGTACATACATTTTGTTGTAATTTCCATTGACATATTCATAGATGTCTTGCATATTTTCATACATATATTTTATATTTTACTGTTGTTTTGCACTTCTGGTTGGATGCTAACTGCATTTCGTTGCCTGTATCTATGGCAATGACAATAAAGTTGAATCTAATCTAATCTAATCTAATCTAATCTAATTTAATCTAATCTAATNTCTAATCTAATCTAATCTAATCTATTTTTACTACTTGGCTTGCCTGTTTAGCTGCTATGGTAATACCAGCTCCCACATTATGTTTCTTTGGTTTTTGTTTAATGTGATATATGAACCCAAATATTGTAGCTTGTAAACCATAGATTGTGGCTTAGAGTTAATTGGAATGGTTCTTATTATTAGTTCAGTTAAATTTTTTAAAAATCTTCTGCATATTAGCATGCAATTTAGCTGCACACATGACTTGCTACAGCTAGAAACTTGATCTTATATCCAAGCAGAACCCTTGTTAAGTATGCTACTATAATACTTTTCAGCACTCCTATAAACTGAATATCATATCCTGAGATCTTGTTCATATTTCCCTGGTCTCACTGGATAATTATAGCCTATTTCTTTAGCCATGAAATAAGATGCGATTGAATTCTTTAATTAGTGCACAGTTACTTTTGAACCTCATAGCAGGTACACCTATTGTTTAATTTATTTCATGGGCATCATTTCCTTCCCTACTGCTTCTTTAAAATGAACATATAAAATGAGAAATTAAGTGGCAACCTTTGTCCCCTATGCTCTCTTCTGAGTATGAGTCATCATTTCTCCATCATTGTGGTTGCTGATGCCTATGGTTCAATAAGCTGCAAATAGCATCTTGCAGCACCATAACTCACCAAGCATCTTTATAAATGAAATAGCTGGATTCTCAGCACATAGTAAACCAAAAGCATTCTACACAATGTACAAATCTGGTCATCGACAACTTGTTTAAGACATGTTCACCCCTACAGTGAAGGAGCATTGAGTTTTGAATAACTCTAAGAAATCTTTCAGCCTATCTGATCTACTCCTAAGCATTTTGTATATAATTGCCTTAGGATAAAGAATTATTCTAGAAACTTGCAAAATGTACAGTGCATTGGAAAAAGCAGATAAAAGTTGCTGAGCTGGAATAACAGATAAAAGATTTGAGGCAATGCATTAATCCTTTTTTTTCTTTTCATTTTTTTTCCAGTTACCAAAATAAGAAAGACACTGAAGAGAATTTGTTTAATTAGTAAATTTCACAGATTCAGCTTTGTAAAACAGCCTCTTCACACAAGAAAAAGCATGGAAAGAGAAGGGAGTATTAACAGTAGCTGATCAATAACTAATCCACAGTGTCCTATTTAGTAGTGTGATGGGGAAAAAAACCATGGTGCTTAAGTAATTCGAACTAATTTTAATGAATACCACCATACTGGCATGCCTGCTGAGCAGTGTGAAATTTATAGGAAAAAAAATGTAATTTTGCTTCCCTGTATATTTTCTCTCACTCATAAAATGTAGCATAAAAATGTTGTTAGATATCTGTTATCTCTGCCTGCCAGATGAAGGCTTGAAAAGGCGAGCACTCATTTTGTTTTTTTTAATAGTAATTTTATGAAATATTACAACTACAATGATAAAAAATGAACACAAACTAAAGGGAAAAAGTGCTGTAAAGAAAAAGAAAATAAATATATAAATAACTGATTTTTTTCTTTCATTACAAGTATAACCAATTTTAATAACTTATCACCTCTTAAAATACAACAAATTATCTCTTCTTCCCATATTCCATCTCTTATCTATGAATCATTTAAAACCTCATCATTCATTTGCTGGTTCATTAAAGTTTACCATATTTTTTTACCATATCTATTTAACATGATCAAATAAACCAATTTATATTTCTTCCTTTTACTTTTAACAATCTTGAACTTTAGTCCCTTCAAATAATGTTATGGAATATGATTTCGTTTTTTTTCTATGTCCTTTCTCCCTATCCCTATCCCTATCCCTAACCCTAATCCCTTTTGTAAATCCAATGTAGCAAGATTATCCAGGCCTCAGTTTCTTATTTGTATATATGTTTTAATAATTAAGACATCAGTTTCTTTCGTATGTCCATTGTAGCATTTTGTTTCCATATCATTCTTGTAGTTTGGTTAGAGCCACGGTGGTACAGTGGTTAGAATGTAGTACTGCAGGCTATTTCTGCTGGCTGTTGGCTGCCTGCAATTTGGCAGTTCAAATTTCACCAGGCTCAAGGTTGACTTACCCTTCAATCCTTCTGAAGTCAATAAAAGGAAGACCCATATTGTTGGCGGCACTCTTAAAATTAATTTCCAAGTCCATCGATCTAAAATATCCTTAAATATAACCAATGTATTATTCGTAATTTACCATGTTAGTAAGTCAAATTTAAGTGCTCTTCTTTAATTGTGATCTTTAGTTTCTTATATTTACAATAGTGTCCTATTTTCAAAGTCCCATACTGTTATTCTTTTTTAAGTATTAAAAACAAAAGTATTTTCTTCTTGCAAGAATTCTTATAATTAATTCCAAATGGTAATTTCAAATTTGTCTGGATCCTTAATCCATTTGTAACTTTGTAAAATTAAACTTTTAATTGCACTTTTTCTGTTTCTTCTATTTTTAAGGTCTTAAACTTGTATTTAAAACTTGTTCTGTATTGAAAACTTCAAGGATTGAAGGAAACTTGCGGATCCAAAAATTCCTAAAAACTGAAGAGGTATTGCTTGTTAACTGACAAGCAGTTAATAAGCAATTTCTAAAAATGATTAGAAAAGGAAATATGTTAACCCAATGTCTTTAAAGTCCATGGGTTGCACAAAATAGCAATTCCTTTATTTCCCATGCCCTAAATGTGCTGGACATTGCTGCCTTGTGGACTCCTTGCATGGAACACTTGCATGGAGAACTTATGAGTTATCTCAAGTATTCTCTTTGTCCAAAGAGAAATTCCTAAAAGCAGATCTATTTTCTAGGCTCTTCATTCTGTCATGGTTATGAGGTCCACTTTTCATGGAATCTTTAGTTTGTCTTTTCTTCCCCGGAAGTCCATGAACAATCATTTTGTGTGTGTCATAAACAAGGACAATTTGAATACATTATCTAGTTAACATTTTTTGGGGTGGAAATCAAAACATCTAATTTTATCTTCTTCCCTGTCTATCTCATGTCTATAATCATTTTAGCCCACTCCCATCACCTGGGGACAAGAAATCTGAGTGAATGGTTGCTTCCATGTAGCTCTCCTCAACTGTTGTGATCATTAGAAAATTTCACAATTCTACCACATAATTTGTATATTTGTCTGGCATCAAACAGAAATATGAAATTTTCCACTGTAGTGTCTGCTATTTGGTTGGTTCACAGAATATGATAACCTAGTATTTATTTAACTATCTTTAGGAAAAAGTCACAACAACAATGGTTTATAAACTATGGGTTTGCACACAATACATTAAGCAAAAAGTAATTCAACCATATTATAACTAGGTGAGATATGTTAACTAAAGTTTGTATAATTTCTTATAATTTAAACATATACTGAAAATGTTTTTGGTATCTTAAATTAATATTGGTATTCACTCAGCCACTGGCTATGCTACCTGCTTTGTTTTTTACATACATCTCATTATATTTTGATCATGTATTTAATTTAATTTTCATGTTGTACATCATCTAGCGGTGCTTTGCATGAGAAATACTTTAAACACATAAGTAAATAAACTCACAGTGAAGGCTTCCTGTCCCTAATACAAGTTGGCCAGAAGAACATATTCATTTATAAGATTCATGTTATATTAGTTATTAGTGATCTTTGAAAGCAATTCTCAGTACATGCTTTAATGTACAAAAATAATAAATAAATATGCCCAAATGAAATGTAAGTTCAGTATTTGTGCCTTGTGTTAAGAATTCTGGGTTGATTTATTCAATGATCCAATTGTTTGTTTTCTTGGCTCTCCGTGATATTCTTAGGAGTCTTCTCTAATCTCAAAGTTCAACAGTATCAATATCTTATCCTGCTTCTTCAAAGACCAGCTACATGGAGTAGTGCCTCCTTATAAGACTTCTGAAGGGCCTTGAAATCATGGTTCTTCATGAAAGCTTTTGAGAATAATGAGGACTGACCTACTCTCGTGAATCCATTACAGAATAGTGCTTGGCTAATCACAGTTCAATCTGGAACTGAGTGGTGTCTAAGCCATAATACATATACATAACCAGTACTATAATAGTTTCCCCCCAGTTTCAATATGACAAATTCTACTTTCTGTAACTTTTATGTTCTTCACATAATCCAGTTGTCTCTACCTATATACCTATATACCATATCTCAAATTCAGTATTGTACTGTACGTATGATGTTGCTGCTTTCATCAAGTGGTAGAGATTCTACCTTGACATTTCAGTGCTTCTTTAAATCTGGATTAAATCCTTAGATCCCTCTGCATTGAATCAATCCTGTGATTTATGCTGCTCAAATTTGTAATTGAAAGAGATGTCACTGTGGTAAATGTGAGGCAAAATTATTGTTTGCATGCATGTGGGTATTTAATTTACATGGCTGCCCATCTCAAATTTATGAGTCTGAGCTGTTAGTTATAATTAAATGCACACACCATAGATACACAGATATACACATCACATATCAGCAGTCAAAGTAAACAGTCAACAAGAACAACTCAAAAGATAATTGCCTCACATCTGGAATCCACCCCAAGTGACAAAATATCTTTCTCATTTAAGCAATGACAAAACTGGTAAAAGGCAGGATCATGTCAACACAAAAGCAAAATTCACCTTTTCTAATTACCTTATATTTGTAGAAAACTGACATATCTTTAAAAAGCTGAAATTAAATCAGACAAAAGTAGGAGCTTTTTAGATCTGGCAACTGTTATCCTAGTCTTGGTTTTACCACAATTAAACTACTGAAATATAGTGGATTGAAGAGATTGGAAATGTCAAATGTAAAAATTAAAAAATCCCAAACTTGTTATTGTTAGAAGATCTACAGTATTTCCCAGGTACAATTTAAAAGGGGAGGGTCTGAGATTTTAAATCCCCACAGGTCTTTAGGCGAACTATTTAAGATATTTTTTTCCTTTGGATTAAATATTGATAACAGAGATGAAATAAATACTGGTTATGTATTTATGTATTTATTTGTATCTTGCCTTTATTATTTTTACAAATAACTCAAGGCAGCAAACCTATTCAACGCACCTTCCTTCTCTTACTTTCCCCACAACAACAAACCTGTGAAGTAGGTTGGGCTGAGGCAGAGTGACTGGCCAAAGGTCACCCAGCTAGCTTTCATGGCTAAGGCAGGATCAGAACCCATGTTTCTAGCCTGGTTCCTTAACCACTAAATCAAACTGGTTCCAACTCCAGGAATATTCCAGCCCAGGAATATTAACCTCCTGAAGAGAATAAAAATCTTTATGATTTTTGCAGAATGCCCATAGGGTTTTTTTGTTTTGTTTTGTTGACATACTAGTTCAACATATCTATCAGCAATTAAAATGGAACGACCCCATCTCATGCTTCTCCATTTTCATATCTGCAGTGAAGGGAGCTTGACAAGGAGGGAAATTGGTAACAATTAATTAACTTCAATTTCTCAATCTTCCTCAGGCAAGAATAAGATACAGCTTCCCACAACCCACATTTCTTGTAAGCGGCTCTCCCTGGACTCCGTCTCTGAACCTCTTATTATTCTTGGTGACACCTCACTTCAAAAGATTTCCCCCCCTTCTCCTTGGATGCCTTCAGGCCTCAACTTTGGTGGTGCAAAATATAAGCAGGATTATTTTCTTCAGTAATGACTGTAGTTTATAACTAGGCTGGTTGGAGTTTTATTAATTTTAACAGCATTGTTATGAAATATTCATCCCCCAGGATTTCTGCATACAGGAGGATTTTAAAGAAATTGATCTGCAATGCAGTCACTCTCTTAAAAAGAACCATCGCTTTATTAGCTCTACATAGCAGTGATACTGTAAAGGCAAGTGGGAGTTGATTAACGGTGCAATCTATCTTGTGAAACTAGATAGATCTGTTTTTAATTGTGAACTAATAACTTACTTCCTAGGAGAGAGTCTTCCAGGGAGCATGAACTAGTAATGAGTCCCGTGGCTTTATGTGCTCATGCTGTGCCCATGAAACATGAAACTAAGCTTTGTTCACCCCAACACCCAGCTCCGGGATGTGTCTGTGTGTGCATTTGTACTTTTGCATGTTCACCTTTTCTAGTTGTTATGCAACAAGATTTCTCCACTTTTCTTTTGCCTAGGGGAGCTTCCAGACAAGACTTTGGAGATGCAATTGCTATTTCACAAAATTTTAAAGAGAAGTAGCCATTGTCATTTCCCCAGGTAACCTACCAATGTGTATCTACTATATTTTCTTATCACAAAAATCTTTTAAGAAAGGAAGGACATAAAAAGCCTCTTTTTTGACTAGTAATGCTAAGAGCTATCTATCTAGAACAATTCAGTAGAATATATTGTGACTATGATTGATCAAGCCCGATACTGTGTCAATCATCAGTACATATACTGTATATAGCTAGGAGTTGTGTGGGTGTGTTTGCCGATATGCACACAATTTTATACCTGTTTTCATGAAACTATGTTGCAGTTTTTAGGTCTCTTCAGCCCAGTTTGAAAAAAAGTTCTTAATGAAGAACTTATCACTTTTTATTTTAACAACTTTGAACTGAAAGGCACCTTAAATATAGCAATACCACCCCTTGTTGTCTTTATTTTTATCTTAAAAAAGATTTTCCCCAGTATTAACCTTAAAGAACTTCCACTATTAACATTTTTCTATCTAGATAATACAGTGTCCCCCTATCTTCTTTAATCAGTTGCGAAGTTTGTAAGAAAGCATCTTATGTTGAAATGGTCAAACTAGATTTATGTAACATGAGCTGGGCTATACTGGCATTGAGTGTTTCATTATATTGTTGTGGGATGTTAGTTATTTTATGAGCGACCTGAATGAACCAGCCTATAATATTAGGATTTGATTTGTTTGGACATAATATATTTTTTGAACACTGCAGTTGTGCTCTGGTAAAATAGGTTTATGCCTCAGTGCATATTGTACAAAGCCAAAGCTTAAAAATCTAAAGAAGTAACAGAAAGTACACCCTTACAAAAACCATACTGATCTTTCCTAAGAATTATCACTTGATCCTTTTTAGGCCCGATAACTTTTATCTTTAATGCCACTTTTAGTCAATTATTAAGAAAAGACTTTAAGCTAATCAGTGTGTAATTTCCTGGATACACATTTCACAACTGGCATTACATCAAGTATTTTACAGCCCAGAACTAATATTAAGAATCTAATTTTTTTTACTTTAGTTTAAAAGATGATTGTTTTGTTTTGGGAAGCAAAACACTCAGATGTAAGATGTAACACTCACACTGTTTGTTAGCACTGACATTTGAGAAGAACTTGAACATTTTATGGACATCAGTGGATTGTCTTTAACCACGGACTCCTTTAACCTCCAGAATAACTAGCTCTTGTTGCTAGCCTACCTCCCACATCCTGGACTGAGTTCAATTTTTCAGTGTTCCTGAAAGAAATCATTATATATGATACACTATAGAATTGGAAATGACAAGAAAAAGACTGGTCAACAACTGTAACGTAGTTTTGACTGATTGATTGACATGCAACAAAGGTCTGTGTTACATGGTATGATTCATGTTTCAAACATAATCATCATTTAAAATAGTCTTTAGAGTCAACATGTTTGCACTTGCACAGTGATTACATAACTGTAATAGGACCAAATTTAACACCCTATTTCTGAGCCAAAATAAAACAATTCTTAACAAAGTAATATTTTGATTGGTGTAGAAATTGTCCAGTACTAAGCATGAGTATTACTTTTAAGTTAAAAATCACCTGAATAAGGCATGGTTCAAAGTGATATTGAAAACTGATGGTGTCTTAGCATGCTTTGTGAATTAGATTATGGAATATCACAGTTATGCAACATAGCAGTTGGTTTAAAACAACTCAGTTTCATTGCTTAATATTCTGTATGAGTCTAGCTCACATAAATATCTGGAGGGAGTCAGATTTCCTTTTAATATACTAGGCTTTATTTTAGATATAGATCTGCCATGGCAGTTATTACCCAGTTAATAGCAGTTACGGTTATTCTGATCTGGTTTATATGTTATGGGTCAGAGGTGCTATTCAGCAGGTTCTGACCACTTCTGGAGAACTGGTAGTAGAATTTTTGAGTAGTTCAGACAATCAGCAAATACCACTTCTGACTGGCCCCGCCCCATCTATTCCTTGCCTCCTGAGTCCCAGCTGATTAGCTGGGTTTTCTTTTGTTGCCCTGCACAGGAAAATGCAGCTGGAAAGCAGGTTAGTGGGGTGGGGTGGGAATGGGATTTCAGTAACCTTCCCCTAGGAGTGGGGAGGGAATGGGATTTTGCAATAACCTTCCCCCAGGTGTGGGGTGCGAATGGAGATTTTACAGTATCCTTTCCCTGCCATGCCCACCAAAACCACGCTCACCAAGCCACACCATGCCCAGTAAGCCACACCCACAGAACTGGTAGTAAAATATTTTGAATCCCGCCACTGTTATGGATGATATTGCATAAAATGGAAAAACTAAAAGTAGAAAAGAATGATAGAAAAAATGCTTCTAAATCATTTTTGCAAACTGTTTTCTTCTCTAGTTTATTATTCTATATTCTCACTCCAGATTAGTTCTGTGGTATATGTATAAAAATAGCTACATAGAAAGGGAACATAACAGGAGACTTGAGGTAATTTCAGAGTTTGCCATTTTAGCAAGCAAGCAATAAATATTATTCACCAAAACAAAATAAAAATAGGGCAACCCCTCCTCAGAGTACCATAAAAACCCTAAATACAGATTCCCTCCCACTTACCCACACTACTACCAAATATTAAAAGAGGAGGAAACATGCTCAGTGTTTATGGAATGCTAGAATTGTTTACCTATAAAGGATGGGACTGAAGAATGAAGGGTGGTGGAGGAAGGGAGATGGATTATTACAAAGAAAGTCACTTTTTAAAAATGTCCCTTACATACACACAGACTTTATTTTGTTAGTAGAGATCCATTTATTTATTAAAGAACATTTCCCTGGTTAGATTTTGCTTCAAAACACTTATTTATTCTTTATAAATATGCTTTGTGGCACAAAAAACTCTAATGAGTATTAAGATGTAATTTTTGCTCTGGATAAGAAAAAATATTAACCTTACAATTTCAAAGGATATGAGCAATTCTGCTTTAAGGCTGGTCCAGGATAGAGAGTTTCTTGAGGAAATAGTTCTCCATGCTTCTACTGCTTCGGAAATATGATGCCTTCTATGACATCTCACTGCACACCTTGTTTTATAGTCAGTGGAACATGGCATAAGAATGATTTAGATGCATTATTTTCTGCACAGAAATATATTTTCCAAAAGTGAAGGGAGAATTTTTGGTATCTGTAAGTTCTTGCTAGTAAGTACTTTTTATTGTTTTGTTTTTCTAAGGGAATGCCTGCAGAGAAGAAAGTGCATTGAAATATGGGTGATATTATGGAAGTGTAGAAGAAAGCATTACTGCTTCCTAGACCTGAAAATGGGAATAAACATTATTGAGCTTCTGGGAAATACGTTTTCCAAGGTCTTTCATAACAATGGAGTCTTTGGTAGCCAGCACCTATTTTTGCTGCAAAAATCCAAATAACCACTAGAAGGAAAAACAGATATAGAAAACTGTATCCACATTTTAATAGCCTGCATATGACTATACTTTGGAACATGCTCAATAAACAGGTTTTAAAGATGATCGCTTTTATTGGTCTGTAAAATGGTACTAATCTGCCAGTGAAATTATACAGCATAAAATGTGGAATGTAAAAATTATTCTAATTTCTCATTTTAAAAATTGAATAGATTTTGTCATGTTCTGAGATGGAATAGTAGCAGTATCAAATTTATTGGAGAGCTTTCATTAGGTCTAATTTGAACAGAAAATCCAATACTAGGAATCCTTTTCACACATTGTTCTAAATCCTGAATAACTTAGCCATAAAGGGTAGATTTGCTTTTCATATGGATCATATTATTGGTTAGTGTTTTATGGGAACTGGGCCAAAAAAAATTATTCCACAACAGCATAACTCCTAGAAAATCAATCAAAAATCTATGTTTTGGATGTTTTGCATGTTTTGTATGGTAGCTGATTGCTGATATTTCTGATATGCTGATCTTAATTATTTCATATACTTTTATAGATTATAGTTACCATCCTCTACATAAGTGGCCACTGTGATCTGTTCTTTCCATTCCCGCCACTCAAATTAGGGATGGCCTTCAGCATATTGGCACAATTTCACAAAGCAATTGGATTACAGGACACAGCAAGCAAACGGGAAATTAAATTTTGGTAGAACACAGATGTCATTAATGGAAGTACAGATCTGTTTCTAAATTGGGAAATCTTGTTGCGATTATCTACTGATTAAACAAAATGAAATGTGTCACATATCAGCAAAAATGTCCTGGTCTTTGATGAACATCTAGCTCCTGGGTGTAGGATGTTTCTCTCTCTTTGTCTTACATAGCCTCGTCATTATATTAACATTCAACATTCATTGCTTCCTGAATATGAAAGTCCTTCCTAAGTTATTAAGTGGGTATATGATTGCCTGTCTTGGCAACAGGAACTAGTCAAGACATATCACTTGAATATACAGTCATTTTTTTGCTTGACGTATGACAGCCCCAATTTCTTTCCTCCTACATCTATATGGTTCAGTGCTTGGATATTTACAAACATCTGAATGATCATTGTTTTTTTTTTTCAGAAGAAGCATGACTCTTTCTGAACAACAATGCTCTTTCCTCCCAGGAAGACTCCTTCCTCCTCACTTTTTTTAAAAAGCAGGATTATATCAGTCAGCTTGAAATTTTATATGCAAGGCTTCCAAAATTGAAACAATGGAGCAGCAACTAGTCTTTCAATGCCAAAAATCAAGCAAGAAAAAAAAGTATTTACAAAAAGTTGGAGAAGTGCTGCTGTCAGATTCTTCCTCAGGAATGCGCTGCGGCATAGCCAAAAGTCAGAAAATCTAAGGCAATCTGCACTAGTCAAACCCACTGAGACATTCTGCCCATGAGACTTAAGGATAGCTTAACCAAAGTCCCCAGTGAAGATGAGCAGGCAGAAAGTTAATTGTGGGTAGCAGAATGTAACAATATTCTCAATATCCATTTTATTCTACGTAGTCCAACATATGTAGAATTAAACCCATTTATTTAGGAGAAATGCATGCTTCTGAAAACTGCATACCCAAAGGGGAAGTGATGTTTTGAAAAGAACTTATCATATGTGACAATTTAAATTAGAAAAGCTTGAATTGGACTTTAATGTATATAATAAAGAAGGATCTCAAGGAAATACGGGGAAGGGATTTGGAAAACAATTCTAGAGGAAAGTCAGGGTTTGGGAGAAAACTGTATATGAAACTTCTCTATGTTAGGGAAGTGATCAAAGTAAATGGATGTGGGCTTTTAATAAATCATTTTTTTAAAAAAAAAAATCAATGTAGAAAATAAGTGCTGAATCTGAACTATGGAAAGCAAGATTTCACTTGGTTGTAGAGCTCACTGAATGATTTTGAACCACTCACTGGCTCATTTATCCATGTTTAAGTCAATCTAGTTGATGGGTTCTCAGATTAACCCACCTCATCAAATTACTGTTGTAGGGGAAATTTGGGAGAGGAAGTGCTATGGGTGCTGCTTTTAACTCTTGAAGAAGGGTTACAGGTACAAGTAACAGAAACCACTAAACAGACAAGACATGGTTATAAATCTGGCATCATCTGCACAAGTTATGTTTCATTAACATTAACCAAATTTTTTTTTTATGGTTTAGCATTTTGCATGGGTCCAGGTCTTCAGACAGGTTTATGGTTCCAAGTGGTATGAAAACCTACAAAAGTTCAGCAGCTGGTGACAAAAGTAGGGCCCAGTAGTAGAAATTTAAGGCAGATGTGGGAGATGGGTCATAATAAATATGTAAACAAATAAAACAAAAATCAAAGTGTCTTGAATGAATCCTTTCTTAGCTCAACCTGTTGGCACCAGAGGAACAAGCTATCTTAAGTTAGTAGAAAAATAACACAATCAAGTAAAATAAATAGATAAATAAATGAATAATATACTATTAAGGAGAAAACAAACTAGAACATGTCTTTACAGCAATGTAGACAGTGAAGCAGATCATATTTGTATCCCTATTTATGAGAACATTTTATTATAAAATAATAATATGCTCTATCCTTTACTTAGTTGGCAATAATAGAAAGTAAAACATTTGATCCATTTATTTTTTTATTAATCCCATTTCTGTGATTTGAAACCATTAGGTGGACCTGTTTACTAGTGAAGGCTATCTACCTTATCTATATATTTATAAACAGAAATGAAAGCTGAGGAACCAGCTGGTGTTACTTCTGCTCCATAGATGAATTGTAATTATTTTGCAATTATTGTTATTATTAGTAGTAGTAGTAAATCTAACATGTACTATTCAAAGCCTCATTTAGTTTTCTCACTTTATTTATTTTCACATAGACCCAAAAAGTGTTCCTCCCCCCCAAACATTGATTTATATTATTTTTTTAAAAAAAATCTGCTTAAATGCTGTGATTGCATAACAAAATTAATGCAGAGCTCTATACTTTCAGACCCAAATATGACAGATATATAGGTATGTAATAATTTATTAGATGAATTTTGCAACCTTCTGGGATAAATTATTCATTGCCTTTTTTCTCCATGATTTGCCCTTTTTACTGAGTGGGGACTAATAATTCACAAATACGTTAAATAATAAATTGGATAAATTTTGCAGAATGTCCCAGATATAATGCTCAGGTAATACTGAATTTCTTTTCAGTGGGCTTGGGAATAGTCCTCTGAAAATAAAATGCAGATAATATAAGCATTAGGGCATTCCTGTAACTTAATGGGAGGGATGAGGTAAGTCATACGCTATAATGATAGATCTGTTATATTTGCAGATTTGCTATTTGTGAATAGATTGGTATGCATTTTCATATCCTGTTAATAGCAGGATCTTGCTCTAGAGAGGACTGAATATTACTGCTGAATTAAGTCTGATGTGGTGTCAGAGAGTGGGAGGCACTTACAATGTGAGTTTGTTCTTGGCTATCTTTTATTTTCAGATGAGTCTTTTCAGTTGAAATGGAAAGTAAGTGATATTGGAGGCAAGCAGAACTTACAGAAGAGGTATAGTTAACAGCAATGTGAACATTAATGGTGTGTGTGTGTGTGTGGATAGATAGATAGATAGA
>AZIM01000868.1:509519-520339 GCA_000516915.1 Ophiophagus hannah
TTTGTATGTTTGTCTTAAAAATAAAAATTTGAGCCCGAAAAAAAAAAAGAGTCTTAGTTGGCTGCAAATATCTGTGTTTTATTTCTGGAAACAAATGGCACTTGGAATGGCAGTCTAGTGTCTTTCTGCAGAAGATTCTTCAATAGTGCAGTTAGAATACCTGATGCTTTTATTCAGTTCATTTCCTATAAGAACTATTTAAAATTGGTACATGATTTGATGAAGCAAACTCAATGCCAGAACTGCAACAAATCCAGCCCCATACAAATCATAAGTCTCTAGCCACATCTCAGAGAAAAGAAAATTGATTTATTAGAAGTGGACATGTTGGTGTTGGCTGGATGCAGCCAATACTAAAATACACCATTCATTTCCCCCTTCACCCTGGTCTTCCCCCCACCCCCTGGATGTGTATTCTCCAATGGGACACATCCATCCCCAAGAGTCATCAATTATGCTCTCCAATTATTTTTTTGCGCTCCGACAACTTTAGGCTGCCAAGGTGATTATCTAGGCACTTAAGGAATGCACTATTTTCCCCCACTCCCTTTTTCTGGCAGCTAAAAAGACCAAAGGAGTATCTTCTTAGTTGACATTCAGCTCCCCTCATTCCTTGAATGTGACCTGTACAACACAAAAAGAAAACACAATTATTACAGGTATAGAACTTAGGGTTGCGAACCCTCCCCCCCCAGGTTTGGTTTGGTTTTCTGCATGGAACCTCATCACAAGGCAATCAGCTTGGACATTCCTACTCTTTACCCAAGATGCCTCTGATAAAAGATAGCCCTTCCACTTGATTAAATACTGGAGTTGTCTCCTGTGCCACCTTGAATCGAGGATTTGCTGCACCTCATAATGGCTTTGGCCCCCTATGACCACGGGGTCTGAGGGTACACAAGGTGGTGGCCTCAGGGTAGATCACACCATGGGTTTCAAGAGGCTACTATGGAATGCCGGGTGTATTTTCCCTAACAGTCAGGGCAACTTCAGTTGCACTGTGACTGGGTTGATGACTATGGGGAAAGGTCCCATGAACTTTGGCCCCAACTTCTTACTAGGGAGCCTTAACCTCAAGTATTTGGTGGAGAGGTAGACCTTCTGCCCACCTAGAATGGCCTTTGTGGGACCTGGTGTTTGTCTGCCCATTTCTTATAGCTCTGTGCCACTTTTGCCAGTGTCTTTTTTAAATTTTCCCAAGTTGTTTTCAGTGTTGACATCCAATCAGTCAGGCTGACTGAGGAGGGGGGATCCCTTGGATACTCAGGCATTGGGACGAAGCCCATGCCGCTCACTACTTTGAAGGGAGTTAGTGCTACTGTGAACAGCATTATTGTAAGCAATCTCCATAAAAGGCAGAAGGTCCACCCAATTGGATTGCTGATAATTCACGTAGCACCTCAGATACTGCTCTACCATGGTGTTCAATCTCTCTGTCCCCCCATTGGTGCTTGGATGAAAAGCTGAGCTAAGACCCAATAGTCTGCAGGAACTCCCTCCAAAATTTGCCCATGAACTGGACTTCTCTGTCTGAGATAATTCTCCATGGCACTCCATGCAGGTGGTAGATGTGTTTCAAAAACAGCTTGGCTAACTGGTGGGTTGAGGGTAGCCAGCTGCACGGTATGAAATGTGCCTGTTTGGAAAATAAGTCTATTACAGTCCAGATCACCGTGGACCACTTTTCAGTGACTCTGCTATGAAATCTATTGCAATCTCTACCTTCGTTCAGGTCATGCCCTGGGTGGTGGTTTCAGCCTTGGTCTCGAATCTGGGGTCATGCAAGTCGCTGCTATGTGCCCTATTCCTCCACATTGGTAGCATTTAATTGGGCTTTGTGAGAGGGTTAGTCTTACTGTCCCATTGGTTTGGTGGCCTCTGGTCTGGTTGCCCATTGTCTCTGGTTCCTGGGGGCTTCCTCATATCGCTAGTGCGTAATGCCCCGTTGACTTTTATGGCTACTTGGAACCACTCAGAGGATGTGTTCCAGATGTTACGATAGGCAGTTACTTTGCTAATTTGCTGGTCCAGGCTGGTTCTGAAAAAATGAACCAGCATCCATTCAGGCAAAAGGGGTGGCTTCCCACTGATTCTTCTGAATTCACAGATGTGTTCTTTGATGGGTCACCCACCCTGCTTTAGATTGCTGTGTTCATATTATGTCATCCTCTGCCTCCTCAAATCTGGCCTCCAGCAGTCATAGGAAGTCATCTGCATCATGCAGTTGGGGGGCGGCTTTCTCTTGTGGAGGTTGCTAGCCACCCGCTTGCTTCTTTCTCTAGCCCCTCAGAAATGGCATTCACAATGGCTCTAGGGGAGGGGTAGAGGTGTCCATAACATTCTAGGTGGATCTCAGCTGAGTCAAGGAATAGAGCTAGCTGGTCTGGGTCTTTTTTTTAAATTCAAATATGAGTAAATTATAAATTCATTCATCCAGACTGAGAACTTTTCAAGATCTGGTTTGAATCTCCTTTTATATTATCTATGTTTTGGGGGCTGAATTAGAGCTATTTTTTTTTCCTGACAGTCTTCCTGTCTTTGACAACTACTTAATAATACCTATTGCTTATGGCTATATCTGTTGAATTTCACCAATGAGGGTTTGTGAAATTTTATTTCATTCATTACTGGATAAAAATACATAAAAATGGCAAATGTTATAAACAAGATGGAACACATATAAAATAAATGTGAAAAAAGCAAAACTAAACAAAACTACTCCTATTCATTCTTAGAAATAAACAAATATCTCACTGTGTAGCAGATTTTAGGGAAAGAATATCAATTTGGTACTTGGACTAGTAATGGGTAATGGGTGCCCAAGAAATGCTTGAAAGAAACCAAGGATTAGTGGATAATTTGAGCAGTTTATCCAAAGCTAGGAATATGGAGCATATTTAGTATTGTACATTTATGTTCCATATTTGAAATTGTAATAAATATAAAAAAAACAAAATCTGTGCAGAAATGTACAAAGTCAACCTTCCTGGATTCAGAGAAAGTTCAATAAAACAGTATTTGTATTTGCAACCAAGAGAAATGAAACTGGATCAAAGCATCATAATAAGAAAATACAATAAATACAAAGATAATATTTTCTTTAAAAGCAGAAATGAAATTATTACAGAAATTCAAAGAATCCAGGTGTTCCATATTAATGCAAGGATTTTTGAAGAACTAGACAATTGAGAGATGCAGTACAGCCATTTTGAGTCCTTCCAAGAGACATTATATAGTGTTATACATTTTGTTCTACATACTGTTTTTCTAATGTCATCTTACATAATGTTAATAGTACAGAATCAATTCTGAAAAGCCTTAACAAATAATGATAAACAACAAGGGCAAGATTAGATTTAATTTTTGCCTTATCAGAATAGACCCACTGGAAAAAGAATAGGATTAAAATTAGTCATGATTGGACAGAAATGATGAAATATAATCATTATTCTTGCTGTGCTGTAGTTCTTCTTGCTAGGCTAGAATGAGTCTGAGAGAGACAGAGAGAATGACTTGCATTAATCAGTTAGTGACACATTTCCAAGGATAGAGAACACAGCAGAAAGAAATGAATAATGGCATTTAAAGACTGAGGTATCAGCCCAGTGCAAAGCTGTCTTTATACAGCATCACAGACAAGTGGGTTGGGACATTGCCTTCTTTTGTTTCTCATTTTGCCACTTTTTGGCTTGAAGAGTTGTTGATAGGTGTCAGCAGTGATGGATGGATTTCTCTGATCTTTTGTCATCCCGATGATTGCTCATAGAAGTCTTTTATTATTTTATCAAAGAAAGTTATGTGCCACTTATCCAAGATGAAGTTGGGGTGAAAGTAGATATTGATTTAGAGCAGTAAAGTAGCATTTTAAAGTTTTTATTTCCTCTAGAGATGATAGAATTACCAAAGTCAGGGTGAGATGGCAAATATTAGTTCGCCTGCCAGGAACCAAATCCATCTCAGTTGCAACTAAGTTTTTTTTAAAAGTATTGCTGACATTGATAGAAAAGAGAGATATTCTTTCATAACAAAAGCACTTAGTCTCTTAAACAGGAATTTTAGAAAATGAACAAATTATTAGATCTTATGTTCAAAATTAATTTGTGACTTTCTAGTTCAGTTTGCTTCCAAAATTTACTGAAAGCAAATGTCCCAGTGAGGCTCATTGCCACAATATGACAGATATATTTAATCCTCCACAGGTGTAATTGGTTGACTTTCCACTAATGTAGGCTACCTTGATTTGGTTAAAACTGTTATTAAAGTGGCATTTATACTAATGCTGGGTTGTTGTATTTTGGTGCCTGGTTGAGTAGAATGGGAGGGGAGGTTGTATTAACTACTCTATTGCTCATGATTCGAAAAAAGCTAAATGGAAAAGATTAACAGAAATATTATCATGAAAGCACATCAGATATATGCTCCATTTTACATAAGTGTAATATTTGCCATGTGAATAGGGTTGAACAATCCCTATAAGCATAGGTTCAATAGGACAGACAGTCAAATAGCTGAAAAAAACTGAAGAGAAAATCCATGTAGAGAGGAACATTATAGATATTATTTCTGTGCTATTTTTCTAAGCAAAGTTGGACAAATTTGCTGGATCTTCAACATATGAAAATCTATTTGGTATAGGACTTGGTATTCTGAGGGATTGCTTGTCTCCAGTTGTTCCTGTCTGCCCAGTACGTTTGGGCAGAATGGGTCTACTCCAGGCCCTTTCAATTATATGTTGCCATCTTGTGGGACCAAGGAAGTGTACTTTCTCTGTCACTGCTTCTGTCCTTTGGAAAAGTATCTCCCAACAGATTTGGATAGTGCTCTCTTTGCTAGGATTTTGGAAAGCTATTAAGACCTGCCTCTATTCCCAGCCATGGGATTAACGTGGGTGTGATTGTTGAGCTCCTGTCATATTTTTGAGTATTCTTTGTTGTTTTAGTTGTTTTAGTCTGGGATGCCTGTACTGAAAATTTTTATTTTTTAATTTTTTTGTGGATTTTGTAAAACACCTAGAGAATTCTGAGTGACCAGTTACACTAAATTGAACAAATTAAATTAAATTAATTTTTCAGTGGCTATGGAAATAACATATGTTTTGTTATTGTTCAATTAAGTCATGTCAAATTCTTCATGACCATAGCATGCCAGGCTCCCCTGTCCTCCATTGTCTCCTGGAGTTTGCCCAAATTCATGTTCATTGTGTTGATGACATTATGTACTGTAACTATCTTATCCTCTGCCGTCCCCTTCTCCTTTTGCCTTCAATATTTCCCATCATCAGGGCCTTTTCCAATGAGCTCTCTCTTCTCAATAGATGGCCAAAGTATTTCAGCTTCAGCTTCAGTATCTGTCCTTCCAAAGAACAGTCAAGGGATGATTTTCTTTAGGAATGACTGATTTAATTTTGCAGCCCAAACCACTCTGAAGAATCTTCTCTAGCACCACAATTCAAAAGCATAAATTCTTCATTGTTTAGGCTTCCTTATGGTCCTCAAAACCATAAATTACTATTGGGAAAACCATATCTTTGACCATATGGACTTTTGTCAGATGGTTTCTTATGTATTTAAAAGGATATATCCTGTTCTGTAGAAATTGTTCTTCTGGTCTAATAGGATAAGGGCACATAATATGCTTCATGTAGCTCCAAATCCATTTGAAAATTGTTACCAAACTAAATTTAGCATTGTTAACTATGTGACAATAAACAAATTAATTCCATATGTTGATTTTGCCATAGTCCTGCCCATTTGTTGGAGAACGCCCTGGTCGCAGCATTTATTTCCAAATATAGCCTTACTCCATACTTGTCCCCATCATCTACCCTCAAACCATCAATACCATGCATCCCTATAGCAAAGGTTGCCCATGAATGAGTTTCCTTAATCTTCAGAATCTAATGTAATCTGCTTAGTAGGTTAGGGGGAATAAGAGAACAGCTATTCAAGAGATTATTGTTTCCCACCCATGTTCTCCATGCTTCATTTTGTGTCATGGTAGGAAACACTTCACAGCAGCAGAAAAAAATTAACTCCAAGGATTGATTTTTCTTTCCTCACAGGGTTGTTAGCTGCTTTGTCTCTTATTCAGTACCTCACAGAACTTAACTAAGGGGGAGAGAATAAGAATGAGCAATAGACTTACATATAAACTCTGCAGAAGAGTACATGAGTATGTCAATGGAAGTGAAATCCCAGTGCATTCTTTGCAGCAGGAATCTATTTCAAACGCTGTGCCTTGTTATTATCCAAAATCAATTTGTACTTATTTTCCACCATCTAGGTTCCTAGAGTCCTGCAAGCAGTGGAAAGAATTAAAATCCAGTGCTTAGATTGGTTGTTCTGAATAGAATGATTCACAGAAATGTAATTCTGAACCAGAATAGCTAGAAAGACAGCAGATTTAATGATATTTACCATCTAATAGAGAGTACCTTGAAGCCCTGATGGGATCAATGGGGCACATTAACATGAGCAGCACACAATGCAAGTGGCTGCCTGGCTTAGCTGAGCTGTGCATGGGAATGAGCACTTCAGAGGAAAACACATTTGCTAGTTTTGAACTAGGGAATTTCAAGAAGATTCATTTGCAAGAATCCAATAATAAAGAAATTCTTATATGTAGCATCTGTGACCTCAATGACAGGTTCTGGTGCTCTAAATATCTCAAATGTGGTATTTCCAGGGGTGAAAATGACCCTAATGTGCATGATTATGTGGCCAGGATGAAATAGAGGAAGACAGAATAGCTTTTAGGGGCATAGACCTAATTGAAATTTGAAACTGTGTAACAAGTATGCTCAGAAGATGAACCCTTTCTTTGTAGGTGAATGTGTATTATTCCTTTTATGAATGTGTATATACTTATCAGTTGTGGCAGGACCATTTCCACACAATATGTTCACCATACAAATAATCCCTGGTATTGAATATAAGGATGTATGCACATTGCATCAAAAATCTATGAATGATTCTTTGCTGATCTGGTACAAGTTAGTCATTTAATATTTAATTGATTCTTACATATAATAGCACACACCAACGTGTGATTTTTCTCTTTTCGCATTATTACCTTCTAGAAATGGGATCACCTACAGCATGTAGAATATCAGGTTTCTGTTTTTGTTTTGGTGAAAACAAAATGAGTCTTTCCAATATTATTAACTTTCCCAACTTCACTGAATATAGTTTTAGCTTCCATTACATTTATTGATGATACACTTTTCACCCATGTTGAGAAACTTGGGTGGATCAATTGAATATTCAAATGAATTAAGTATTTATCTTTTCTAGAAGGAGCTCATTGTTCAAAATCCATGGCAAGATCACATCTTTTTAGAATAATAAACAAGTGGTAGAAATTCACTATAGCAGTAGAAATTCACTAAATATGGTTAACACTATTATATTTCAATTAATATTAATAGACAAGCACTGTTTGGAATAGGATAAAGCACTGATGACAAACATGGAAAACTAGATGATAAACTGTATGTTTCTAAAAGGAATACATGTGTAAAAACCATAGAAAATATCCTTCAACCATATCAGTGCTTATTTAATTTGTATTGATGCTATATAAGAATCAAGGTGTAAACTATGTGACCAAATAATTTCTTACCAACTTATTTTGATTTTGATGGATTCAGCTTCTTCTTTCATCATTCTATTTAAATTGGCAAAGTTGCAGTATGTTTCCTACTGAAAAAGGTCCATTTTATTTCCTTTCCTAACATAATACACAGACTCACAAGAAATAAAAGCTTTGAATTCTTCATAACATTTGTCAGATTGTTATGTATGAAGTTGGGCTAATTGTTCTATAGCAAACTCCTTTATTTCACTAGCATTTCAGGATTTATCACAGAGACAAGAAAGACTGGATGCTGTTCTTGTGATTTCCTGGTTGATTTAATGCTGTGCTGTTGTGATGATTTTGACAAGACTATCATTCTCTGGAAGATTCCCTCATGTCCAAAATAACATACATTTCAAGATACTCTTTGACAGTTTAGTGTTCAATGGATAAAATGTGTTAATTGCATGAAATGGCCTGTTTGCAGTGTGCTCACACTTGATAGGGAGGAAAAAAAGGTAAACTGCTTATGCTTCCCAAGATGATCCTTCCTCCCAGCCGGAAGAATTTCAGAACTTCAGCTACCTACATTAGGAAGAGAAAAGATTAAGATTAAGTGTAAAATGAAATCCAAATTACTTTATGATGAGGACTTCTAGGCAAGTGACCTCAGGTGAATTCCAAAATCCCAGATGCTAATGGAGATTCTCAGTCATTTAGGTCATGGTTGTCCCAAAGGTGCTTTTTCAAAAGGCAACTAGACTTTGTTTTTCCTTGAAGACATTTTGCTTTTAATCCAAGAAGCTTCTTCAGTACTGACTGAATGGTGGAGGATAGAAAGATTTATATTCCTTGCAGTCCAGAGGTGGTATTCAGCAGGTTCTTACCAGTTCTAGAGAACTGGTAGCAGAACTTTTGAGTAGTTCAGAGAACCGGCAAATACCACCTCTGACTGGGGATTTTACANAGTAAAAAAAATTGAATCCCACCATTGTTGCAGTCATCTTATCATTAGCACTCTTTCAGACAGTCATGAATAGTGCCAATGGCTATGGATCCTTCTTGGAACTGCTGAAAGACTATGTTGTAAACAGGAGATAGCTGGTGTCAAATCCGTCTCCCTCTGTTGAGATGGCTATTCATTCTTAATGTAAATAGCCTTTTTGACTCCTCTTTGACTCCACTTTTAAACCTCTTTCATCTTTCTCAGATGTTAACAAAGGATAGTTAGATACAAGGTACAAAGTGTATGTGATTCCAAATCATGTTTTTTTTAACAATTGCTGTTTATAGGACTTCTAACACATACAAATTCAATGATAGCTAATCATTTTTTGTTTTAGTGATATAATAGTTTCTTTGATTTATCCAAAATAATTTCCTCCTCACAATAATGGAATTTATAAGGATTTTATCCTAAATGATACTTACATAATCATTAACTAATCCAAAGTCTTCCAGGTAATTCTTTGTAGCTCCATGCTACATTCCTTGATTACACATGCCATTTAGCTTTCCATGTCATAGACAGGTGACAAATTTAACAAACAAATATAAGAAATATAAAAGAACAAGTTCAATGAAAGGCAAAGAAATAAGGGCAGTGTAAGTTATCAAGAAAAGATAAATCAAGGAACTTTCTTGTAATAAAGCCAGAAAAGTTTCTTTACATATATCTTTAAATCTTTAAATGATGCAAATGTTGTTGAAGAGAGCCTTAATTCCATCAAGTAGGGAGCAGATAGTAGAAAGCTATGAGGTAGCATTCTGGTGGGATAAAAAATAAAGTTACCTTGACTGCATGGACAAGCTGAGTGCACAGGAACATGAACTATAACAATTTATTCAAATAACTGCATATACCTGTACACACAGCCTGGAAGATCAACACTAGTTATACCAATACCAATGCTCCTGAACAGCACAGCTGGCACTTTTTTCCTGAATATTCCTGATTTTAAAGCTTGAATTTCAGATACTAAATGTTCTGTAAATAACAGAGGCAAAAGTAAAACAATGTCCCCAAACACTGCTTTGCTTTTACTAGAGGCCAACAATAACATTTTGTAGTGAATGAACAATTTTCCATTCACTGAGGCAAGATAGGACAATTTCTTCACTCCCCTGACATCCAACCTGAGAGCCAACACATAGTCCAGATTTGAACAGACAGGCTGAAGAATTCATAGTGGGTACAAAATGCAAGGGTGGGGAAATAAAGCTTGTCCAGTACATCCACATAGGCCCTTGCTGGCAAAAAGTTTTGTCATGAGACAAAGGGAAGAGAGATAGCTGGGAAATGTGATAGAAAGTGATCATCTGGGAGAGGAAAGGACAAAACGTAGCTGAAAGAGGGAGAAAATGAGATTGTTGGGAAGTTGTAATCAGGATGTAGACTGGAAAAAGTAAGATGATAATGGGGAACTAGTTTCCTTGAGAAATAGGTAGTGAAGCAAAGGTCACTTGGGAACAATCACACCAGGTGTTCCACTAAAATTCCTTGGGACTAAAGATCATAGATCTGGTAGCTCCTTTTCTAACTTACAGTTTATTGACAGGCATAAGTGTTTGTGGGCTGCAGCTGATGACTTTTAATAAAATGTGTTAGTGAGAAAAGATGCTGCCAGAATGCTGATATTCTGTCACCACAGATTACTTTGACATTCCTCCTACAATTTCTGGAACTAAAGGTGAGGAAAAGTATAAAGTAGAGCTAAAGAAATATTCAGAGACCAGAGAAAAATCCTGCTCACGTGGGGAGGATGTGGAAAAATGTAGATAGATAAATTCATTGCACATCAAGAGCATAGTTAAGTGTTTTTTGGCTGAAGGTGAGAGAAAGCTCCAAACAATGATCCAGAAATCTTTAGGGAGTTGACAGAAGTTAAGAGAAAGTGAGTTGATTGAGTATTGCAAAGCAAGAACTAATTGGAAAAGTTACTTGGGGCAATTCCTTCACCTTAAAGGTAAAATTAAAGGTCTAGGCCATGATCTGCATTTGGATTACATTGTTTTAAAACATGCTAGTCTGTTGCATGATCTCCTGTACTTTAAATGTGTCTAATTGTTTCAAGAATTTTGCCTCTGATTTTAGTGTGAGAAGTTAATTCTCTTTGTCCAATATTCGAATACAGCTCATCAGTCTGGAATCCACACTGCATATTGGACATTAATACAATTGAGCGAGTCCAGAAGTATTTCACAAGAAGAGTACTATACTCCTCTGCTTGCAACAGAATACCCTA